>JAVQKC010143387.1:0-26827 GCA_036025475.1 Philypnodon macrostomus | reverse complement strand
TTTACCCACCTCTGTGTGTCATGTAAGAACAGCTTTATGTGAAAAATGTGATGATGTGGAAATTCTGTTCCTTGTGTCTTCATTTTTGAAAATATTATTAATGTTTTTAGTTGATTTTTTTAAAATATCCAAATCTGTTTATTATCAGATAATCTGACATTACGCTCAAACAGTTACTAAGGACTTGAGTAGTTTTTTCACCTGTACTTTTTTACTCTTACTCCAGTAATTATGTGAATGAGTACTTTTTACAGTAACAGTACTCTTACTTGAGTAAAATGACTGGCTACTCTACCCACCTCTGATCTCCAGATAATGCAAACCAAAAAAAAAGGCATAGTCAGGTGCGGCATTCTTCAGTACGTAAGGATTGAACTAAAGTGGTTTTAGCTTTTGAGAAAATCAGTGCCTCAGCATACAGAATGAAACAAAATACAACTCCGGGTATATCTTTGAGGAGGAAGAAAGCTCGGACAAGTCCAGTTTGCATAATAATCCTTTAAATGGAGAAAACCATTTACTATTTATGCACCTCGGTCCATTCATGTCAATGAGAAGCCAGAGCATTGTTCAAACATATCAACATGTCCGCTGTGATGTGTGATTGACGTGGGCGTATTCACAGCTCGTACAAAGACTTTTTATAGATACACTATTATGATTTAATGGCCATGGCCACAAAGCAGCAATAATGAATTTCAATGGAGCCATGGCTAATAACAGTCTTATGCCAAGTCAAATGGGCTTTTATGAACATTTTATGGTTATGACAGACTCTGGAAATATGCAAATGCTACTGAAGTAAAAAACGTGTTAGTATTAAATCCAACTGTCTGTGAAAGTCATTGTTATGTTGATTATGCTAGATTTGAATATCTCTTGCAAGGTGGGTCGGGGAAAAATGGGCAATGTCAACAAGATTAAAAGTTCTGTATAGTTCTGTATTCCCCCCATAAACAAACAAACAACAACTATTCCCTGTCAGCTGTCTGTCTGTCCGACTTACCTCCTGCTGATCGTCCGTCAATCACTCCATCAAACCCAGACAGACAAGATACTGGGCCTGTGTCGAATGTCAATACCCTGGGTTCTCAAAAAGCCAGATTAAGAACAGATCTGTTTCTCAAGGCATGTGAAAGAAGTGTATTTGTCTAGATCATTTATATGCTTCATTGTATTCCCTTTGTAATAACAAAGATTAGGCTTGGTGTAACTAACTCCTAAGTAATAGTTTATTGCAAAGTTTTAGCACAGCAGAATTCTAAAAGTTAAGTCAAATTAATACGTATAGTCAATCAGCATGCTTAACTTGTATATTGCCACTTATATATTGTCACCGTATATAATTTCCATTCTGACATTATACAGATTCATGATTCATATTTATCAAATACTGTAGATATCAATTTTATTTGCTGCCATGAGGCAAATGTGGGACATCAACAGCCTCCAT
The DNA here is from genome assembly GCA_036025475.1 of Philypnodon macrostomus. NCBI lineage: Eukaryota > Metazoa > Chordata > Actinopteri > Gobiiformes > Eleotridae > Philypnodon > Philypnodon macrostomus. The sequence goes on along the minus strand of JAVQKC010143387.1, from coordinate 25,374 downwards.
TCAGTCAGTTCATCCAATATACTTCTATGTGTTTTAGTTTTTCTAAACCCATATTTCTCCCTTTAATAGCCTGAATGGTTACAGTAAGTCTGGAGACTTGGTTTTCTATACCATTATACCCTGTTGTTCCCATTGTTAATACTGTACAATAAATATAGCAGTGATGGAGAACATCAGCCGAATAATAAACATTGAGGACATTCGTGGGAAGCATGAAATCAGTCTGAAACAGGGGTCCTGGCCCCGGCAAACAAGAGCTGAGGGGGAGCATGTGATGGGTGAGGGCCCGCAAGTGGGGCGGGCTGGGGGCCAATATGGAGCTGTGCAGTTATGGCCCAAGACACACAGAAGAAAAAAGCCAGTAAAAAAAAAAAAGCACTGCAGGGCCTCAGCATAAATCTACACACTCACAATTGGATTCAAATGCAAATACATGGGACAGAGCACCAACCCAGCAGAGGCTCACCCTAATTTAACCATTCCCCAGAATGAGAGTGGTACCCCCCCCCCCGCTGACAGGAACACCCCGCTCCCCTTCACGGCCCGGGGCACATGTGGTTGTGATTACAGGAATGCATACATATGGATACATCAGCTCACTGGCAAAAAGACAACATGGCTTTGTTTACAATGTGGCTAATGTTTCACTGTTATCATGTCCTGGATGTGATCGTCTCACGTTGATGTATGGCTCAGAAAAAACAGACTCCTTGGACAAGATTTTAATATTATATTTCAGAGACATACTGTACATTTCAGTTGGGCTGTACATTTTGTAAACATCCACCATGTGTATGATTTTGTAGAGAAATAGCACAAATATAAAATAAATAATAATACATATGTAATGGTCATATCTTATATATTGAGATGCTCTGAATGGATGTGTCTACTAAATCTAACTGAAATAGAAAAGGAATTAACTAGTGGCAGTTTTGTGTTTTTACATATGCCTCCATCAGCTTGTATATTGTCCAGTTTCAGTATTTGCATTTGACTATTTGGTAGTGATTTTATGAATGGGGGAGGATGTTTTTCTTGGTGGGAGCTGTCCCCACTAGCCCCAGCACCGTGGACATCCTGGCCCATCTCCATTCTCTACAGCCCCCACTCAGAAATGAACCTGAACGGATCGGGAGTCAAAAGCAGTTGCCAGGGCCTGTTCAGTGAGGCAGAAGCGGTTGCCGTAGCAGCGGTGTTTTTTTTCTTCTTTCTTTTTTTTTGGGTGGGGGTGTGGACACTGGTTGCTCTGGACTGTCCTGGTGATGGAGCGAGTGGTAAAGCCATTAGGTGGGGTTAGCATATGAAAGGCCGGTGGGTGTGTCCCGTTGAAGATGAGTCCTGGAGGATCGCCCCACTGTCAAACAGCAGGGTCCCACAAAAGAGCTTTTGACTAGCCCATTACTGCCCCCCCCCCCCCCACTAAAACTCAAGACACAAACACACAAGCGCCTGTCCCAATCACAGCCAGAGCAAATGGGAATTCCCCGTCGAGTGGAGGAATGACTGGGCCAAGTGTTGAAAAATTGAAATGCTCAGAGTTCAATGGATGTTTGAGGATCTACAGTGCTAGTTCATTCTGTGTGTTTCACTTTCCATAGTGCAATATTTTGTGTACCAACTGCTGGTTCTGGTTCCATTTTTTAACCACTACATTGCTTTGGAGCAGATTCTGAAACGTGTTCAAATGGATATCCATGGACTAGTTCTGTCTACCACAAACCTCAGTGTGAGGATGTGCGGCCCATGTGAGTTCGAATCCGGCTCACAACAGTTTGCTGAATGTCACCACCGACTCTTCTCCCCAGTTTACTATCAGTCTGCTGTCCCTATATATATATATATATAATTTTTTACATTTATTTATTTATTTTTTATCTTCTGTATCCGTCATGGATCCTCAAATCTTCACCAGTATGGCATATTCAAGGTATTCCAGCACAAATCCTACTTCAGCGTTACTTCAGGACAAGATGTGCCAGAGATCAGGGCAACAGAATGTTCCATCAGAAAGTGCAAATTTAAAATGCTACTTTTAATTATGCTGACCTCCTGTGTGTGCTAACTATACTTTCCACTGAGCTCAGTCCACAGCAGCCCCCGGGGAGTACAGCACAGTCTAACCCCCAGAGACGGACTCATTACCCTGGGCAGCAGCTCCTCGGTGCACCCCCTGGTCCTTTCAAACCTCCGTCAGACTGTTTACTACTGCACTAATGAAAAATGCACACAGGAAGCTAAAAATAACCCAAGTTAATGCAGTCCAAACATTGAGTAGAGGGAATCTGGCTGTATGTACATTGCAAAAATTCAACTACTTTGGCTTACTTAAACCAAAAGATTACAAAAGTTCATTATTTTTTTTATCGGCTTACTTTGCCTTGAATTGAAGGAACCAAAAACTGTGCGTGAATGTAAATGAGGTAATGGTTGTCTGTCAGTGCGTGTATGTCAGCCCTGCAACCGACTGGGCACTGCCTCCAATGGCCCAGAGTTGCTTGGATAGATTCCATTCCCAAGACCATTCTCAAAGAGTCAAATATTACTAACTTTGGAGTCCAAGTAGATCATTTGTATACATTAGGCAAATGCAGTGGTCAAAATGCACACATCCCTGCTGCATTTTTACATTTTAGTGTGTCTGTGTGCAGGTGAGGGCAGGAGGAGGGTACCAGGGGGGGTCCTAAATGGAGGGGGAGGGAGAGCCTTAAAAGCCTGCCTCTGTTTCCTGTCCTTAACGGGCTAATGGTGGGGATTTACTGACCTTCTATTATGATTTCTCCAATTAGCTGTAAAGTAACGCAGACCTAGTGCTCTAACCCTTAAGTCCCCAGTCTCTGAAACCAATAGTTATGGGGTCACAAAGGAGCCCAACAAGGTTCAATCCACTGCTTTTGATACATGGCTTTTGAAAATGGCTTTCAATAAAACTATAACGGCCCTATTAGTGACACAGATGTTGAATGTGTTTGCTGCTGTAAGCCCCATAGATGTAGTTAGACTTTTCCTGGTCCTCCAAACAGTAATAGGTGGAAAGATTGGGCTGGTTGCCAAACTGTGGTAAAGGGTACAACTGGTGGCACAAACACTCTTTGTGGTGGTCAGAAGATCTCATAGTATCTTAGAAGTATAGACGACTAGATCCGGTTAAGCCTTGGTTTAGACAGGCCTAGGTTTGAATGGCTGTTATGCTTTAGAACACACAAAACCAAGCCCGGCAATCAACATTCTTCAGTTTCTATTTTAGAACTTAATTAATGAATAATGAAATCAGTCAACAATAAACGTCTTACTACCACTTTTGCTGTTCTGTCAGTTTCTTTCTGACTTTCCGTCTAAGAATCTCTGACCAGCTCATTTTAATACAGTTTTTTTCCCCCCGAAGTTGGTCTGTTATGCAACCACTTATGACAGAAGACATGAATTATGCATCCGCAACAGAGTCTTATTTAATGTTTAGGCCAAGACTGACAAAGAGAGAAGAACACAACTGGTTTAATGTGAAACTATAAACCGTGGCATGAATCATGACACATTTTGATCCAACATGTTGCGAATTTCCTGCTAATTTTGAGTCATGGGTGAGTCAGAGCGGTGACTAGAGGCGGTAGTGGTGTGACTAAGGGGTAACTGATGAGGGGGGGGGGGTTAGAGGGGTGTTTTTGGGGCTACGATCTGATTGGCCCGTGGGATGACCTCAGCAGGATAATGGTATTGCTTTAGGGCCAGTGATATTATGGTAACGGGATAGCCATCTTTGATCGTGAGTGTGTAGGAGGCTTCATTCAAAAGTCCACAACAGTAACGCTAAGAGTCCAGCTTTTTAAAGACTTTCATTGTTGTTTACTTTATCCTTTTCATTGTGGAAGCCATTATTATATGTGGATTTAGTTGAATTCCCCATCTGAAAAACAATGCTTACATACAGTTGCTAGTATTTTATTGTGTTTTCCAGCATATCCTCTTACAACAGTTTGAATGTGCCCCTGGGATGTATGACTGTCTTTATGACCTGAGTCTTTTACTGCAGCAGCAGGTTAGGAAAATCTATCTCATGCATCCAGCCTGTTGTGGCCTACTGCACAATCCATTTGCTCTGGGAGATTTGGTTTCAATGGGTATATTTATGTGCTTTTCATTTGCATTCTTCTATTTAGTTTAGCTTAGCACTACAACTGAGTGTGCAATAATTACTCCTTTTTGATTGCATTTCATATTCAGCTCGCATTTCAAATTTCCATATTGGGCCGACTCTCTATGTGATGTTTTCTTTTCCTGGAATTGTTCTGGATTCATCTGGAAGGATTTTTCAACCAGCCTTTGATTTACTGATGACAAGCCAGGTAGCCCAACAGAAGAAGACAGCATCCCTTATTTTAAATCAAAAGCAGATTCTTGTATGTTTGTTGTATGTGTGATATGAAACCATTAATAAGCTTTTTTTTGAGTTGCGTGTGAACGAGATAACTCAGAAACTAATTGCCGGATCAGTTTAAACTTTTGCACACAGGTACATACCATGAAGACACAGAACTACAATTCATTCTAAGATGAATATTAATCAAGTAATGAAGTACTGCCCAAAACTGTGAACGCAATAACTATTTCAACTTTCTGGACAGTTACATATTATGAAGATGATTGAGTTTGGTACTTCTACGATTAATGACAATTAAATAATTAACTAATTAATGCCCTGAAGCACTTTAATTGAGCCATTATCGCATGAATTTTGGCACAGTGATCCGGGCCTGTGTATGTACATAGGCAAATTACAGGCCCTGAACACAATTTTCATCTAACCAATATGATGTCAGTTACCTCTGTAGCGCCCCCTATAGACTGAAAGAAGAATGTAGTTTTAGGGAAATTAACTAAATTTGGCAAAAACATTCTTCACAAACATCCAGACAAATCAAAAAAGTCAAATAGGCCATTCCCATGTTTATCATGGTTTGGGGGCGGGGCCTCTTAATTGCTCGTTAACAATATTAAAGCCCTTAGAAATCACACAATGTCTGAGTCAATGTCCCATTGGTGCCAGTTGTGGCAGACGTATGGGGCCGTTTCGCAGATTTACACCTGGGCCTAGTTTACATATGTATTTCTTTACAGATATTAGAAAATTGGTAGTTAAAGTGAAGTAAGAGTACGGGTAACCTCTTGAGACCTGTGTCCGAAGCAAACCTTTTCTCCAGATCGTGAGCCAGGGTCATGGACAGTACCTAGATGGAATGTGAGCTTATTGTGCATGTTTTAGATTCATGGAGTACCCAGGGGGGAAACAAATCCAGACACAAGGAGAACATACAAACATCACACAGAAAAGTCATTGCTTGATCTGGCAACTGATATATATTAGTATTACTTTTTAATTTTTTTATTTAACCTTTATTTAACCAGGTAAACCAATTGAGAACCAATTCTCATTTACAATGGCGACCTGGCCAAGAGGCAGCATTAACAAGCAGCGCATTAAGCCTTTGCCTTGCTAAAAAGTCAACCTCAGCTCTAAGTTGGTGGTTCATTTTCAAAAGCCTCTACACTTGACAACAAGATACCATTGATGATTTCTATTTGTGATAAATGTTCTGTAAGTGACATGTTTCATAGTTTTGACAACAGAAGACTGATGCTTGCAGTGCCTTGGAACAAGAGTCTCTAAGACACCGGTCTCTAAGACACCGGTCTCACCCACGCACGTCCAGCAGCCCACAGCAGCCAGACAGTTAGTCACGGGTCCCCTTCCCTCCCCATGTTTATCAATTAACACTGAGAACGTGGGAACGGGAGGCCGAAAAAATCCAAAAGGATTAAAAGGCAGATTGACAGCAGCACATGGTCCACTGTCCACTCTCCAGAGTCTTCCTCTTTCTTTAACTATCTTCTGTTCATACACATGTCACAATACTGCTCTTGTCTCTCAACGCTTTCACACTTTGTTCACTGAGGAAATCTTTTGGGATATACAGTATATTCTAATTAACACAGGTGCATGACCAGACAGTTTCTGCTGTATGTTTTGGAAGGAACAATAAAGATTGAAAAATATTATTGTATTATTATTATTAAAAAATATACAGCATAACCTTGGAAACAATGACTTAAGAATATTTAACTACAAACACAAAGGTTGACACCATGCATCTGATTTATTTTGTATAAAGCAGTTGAACACACATGTTTATACTGTATCTTCTCTATTTGATATCTTATCCACGATGCCTAATATGGGCACATACCTCAGTACATGTATGGTTAATGTTTAAGAATATGTCGTGTTGAAAATAAAACATTAAACTAAATAACAAATATTTGACCAATGGGACCAAAGCCATTAATTGAGAGTATTATTGGCACTAGACATAAATCTTCCTTCTCCATAAGGGCATATCTATCTTAACGTCTTGAGTAAAGTTGAACCCAGACAGCTCTGGCCTGGGAAACACTTTCCCACCTATTTAGGAACAGAAAAACATGTCCATGTTTTCGTTTCGAATATCCCACTTTGGGTCGGTCCTGATCGGGCCCGGTCTGTGGGAGAGGAATGTGCAGGGGACCGAGAGCTCTACTGTTGTTACTGGGCGGCCATTTTGGATCCTCCAGGCCCCACACGGAGCCAGCTGTTTCTTCAAGCTCAACTAAGCTCTTGGTATTGGAGCTAATTTGAGCCACAGAGGGACGATTGGGACCACGCTGTGAGGCGGACTTAGATCACTGGAGCGCTTACTGGACCAATGGTTCCTATAGGAACTTAAGAGTTCTTGAATTCAGAAGCTTCCCCTTGAGTGATCGACGTTATTTGTTTCTCCTATAAACTATTTTGGTACATTAGCCACTCTGATTACTACTACTTATTATTATTATTATTATTATTATTAATACTAAGACTACACTATATATGAAAGTAACTTTACAGATAACATAACTGCAGAGCAGCAGCTGTGAGCCCATTGGAAACACTTGGGGGCACTGTCTATACTTTAGGGACCATGCCACATTGGAATTATATGATATAGTCATAGATCTTTTTAGTATAGTCTTTGGCCTTTCAAAACACTGATATAATTAGCAGGGTATGTGCAGAATCATGAATATGTAAATAAATGCCACAGACCTATCAAAGGCAATGATGGATCATGGACAAATGAATGAATAACTTGATGGATGAATGATTGAGTGGATACATGTCTTAAATGTGTATTATTTTTGGACAAAGACTTCGCTCCTTTCTTCCCTTCCGTCGGTTCAACCTGTTGATTGATGGCTGAAAAATGATTTGGTTAAATTTTAAACCGCTGCTGTTGTTAGTGCTGCTGACACACACTGAACTATCCTCGTGCTCACAATCACTGTGCGCTAATCTCCTCACATCGCCATGGAGACGTGCCATGGGGTCTCCCAAGCCGGGACGATGGGGCGAAGCGGGCACTGGGCCATGAAGGCACCACTCTGAGCGTCATTGTGTGTGTGCCGACCTACCCCTCTGCATTTTCATGGAGTTAATCCGGGTTTGGCCAGGCGAGGCGGGCTGTGCATAAATAATGACTTTAGAAAGAGTTGAAAGAGCATCAGTATGCATGAGGCTGCATCTCCCTGACACCAACACCAGGACAACAGGCACTGAGAAAACACATGTTTACTGCCCACTCCAACACTGTCTGAGGGACCATGGAGATGTGTAGAACAAAGAACGGAGAAGATGAAGGAGGAGGTGGTTGATGGAACTGCTTGAATGTGTCAACTAGTGCCAAGTCTGGTTTTACAAAACAACAGCTAGTAAGTCTCATCTCAACATGGGATTTAGATAAGATAGTGGGTCGAAAGAAGGCTCCGCGGTCAGAATCACAGACTAAAAACACAGCAACTAACATCAAATCTGAGTTTGTGCGGCCATATCACTCAGAAACTCGATTACTATTGGACAAAGTGGTAACCCACAAACTGGGATTTCATGTTGCAGCAGAGGCCAGGACTGGGGGACAGATTCCCTCCTTTACATTATAGAACAGAGTTACATTGTCATTGATTTTTTTTAACCCTAACCCTAACCCTAACCCTCCAGACTACGGCTTTAATGCAAAAGGTCTAAATTGACCTGACATGGGGTATAAAGCTGCTAATGGAACTACACTAACACATAATATTGCCACTGCATGGTCAGTCAATACAAACTGTAGATCAGAGGAGGGTAGAGTAGCTAATAATTTGAGTACTGTTACTTCAAAATAATGTTACTCAAGTAAAAATGAAAAGTACTCATTCACATAATTATTTGAGTAAGAGTAGAAAATCTTGAGTTTGAGCGTAATGTCAGATTATTTGTTCAATTTTGTGGTAATCTGACAAAAAAAATAAAAGATAATAAACAGATTTTGATATTTTCAAAAGATAAACTAAAAACACAAGGAACAGAATTTCCACATCATCACATTTTTCACATAAAGCTGTTCTTACATGGCACACAGAGGTGGTAAAAGTACTCTACATTTCCAAGATTTTACTCAAGTAAGAGTACAGTTACTTCAAAATATTATTACTCAACTAAAAGTAAAAAGTATTGTGCAGTAAAACTACTCTATGGAGTACAATTTATTTAAAAAGTTAAATGTAACTGAGTAAATGTAACTAAGTAAATGTAACTGAATAAATGTAACTAAGTAAATCAGTACTACCCACTTCTGCTGTAGATATGCACTTCTTGGCTGCTTTATTGAGTATGATATCTGCCTAACAGAGACCTGAAGTTGCTGTGCACCTGAAGATGTTCATTCATTCAGTCACCTCTTGTTCTCCACAATGACAACATCCTGCACCGCTTCTTATCTAGGCCCTTTATCCTCCACAGAAAAGCAAGGCCAACTGTGCCATTATCTATTGAAGTCTGCTGCTGTGATTCAGCTGTGCCGTACATTTTCACTTCCACTGATATCATATTTTACCAAAGCAAGAGAGAATCCATCAGAGATAGGTAAGCATGAGGAACAGGCCAATTGTGACTAGGAAAAATGAAATTTGAGAAATAATTGTATTGATTTTTAGTCTACAACTGTACTGTACTCTTCAACTTTGTGCAGTGCTGGGCTAAAACAAGCAGTGGCTGTATGCATTAGATAGAGGTTATTATTGTAACCCCAGCCAGGCCCTTCCTCAGCCACCTTGGGGTGCTTTGAAATGAGAGAGGGGGTGCGGGGGTGTGCATAAACAAGGGATAAGGAGAAGAGCCTGAAGAGAGGCCAAACAGCATGGGACGTCCCAAACTGAAGAGGTCTCCCACTTACCCTCTGAGAACCAAAACACAGCAATAAGACAGACCAGAGGACAACTGGGTATACTTCCGGTGGGATCGTCCAAAGAGAAATACAAGGAACCATATGAAAAAGACATTTCATTAAATAGTAAAGCTAGATCACCCATGGGACTGAATGTATATTATGTATTGTGCAAAGACAATAAAGAAGGAATTGATTTTGTCTCCAATGTAAAAGCAATGATACCATCACAAGAATTTTTCACACCATCAAAGGCTCTTTGCAGAAGTGGGTAGTACTCAGTCACGTTTACTCAGTTACATTTACTCAGGTACATTTACTCCGGTACATTTACTTGAGTAACTTTTTAAATAAATTGTACATAGAGTATCTTTACTGCACTGAGTATTTTTACTTTTACTTGAGTAAAATCTTGGAAATCTAGAAAGAGTAAGAGTACTTTTATCACCTCTGTGTGTCATGTAAGAACAGCTTTATGTGAAAAATGTGATGATGTGAAATTCTGTTCCTTGTGTCTTCATTTTTGAAAATATTATTTATGTTTTTAGTTTATCTTTTGAAAATATCAAAATCTGTTTTTTATTATTATTTAAATTTTTTTTTGCCAGATTGCCCAAAAAATTAAACAAATAATCTGACATTACGCTCAAATTACTTGAGTAATTATGTGAATGAGTACTTTTGACTTTTACTTGAGTAACATTATTTTGAAGTAACGGTACTCTTACTTGAGTAACATTATTGGCTACTCTAACCTCTGCTCTTTTATATTGAACAACAAAGGTAGTGCTGATCTTCTGAACACTGCTACAAAATAGGGTTTGAAGGGAGGACATATTCAGGAAGAAAATAAATAAACAGGAATAGGCCCCCTGGATTACATGCTGTTTATTATAATCATTCGAAGTTTGTTGTCCAAGCGCTGCCCATAGGCTATTGTCCTGCCTACAGCAATGAACCTTCTCTCAACCAACTGCACTGTTTCCTTGCAGATACTATACTTAACATGGGTAAAGGGAGACATTTAAACCCACAGAAACCACAAGGACAATCCTTGATCATACACCATACCCAGTCATCTTTTGTATCAACTAAGCCAGTCTTAAAACAGAGGTTTGTGTATATAATCTAGTTTACAATCTCTCTTACATTTACATTTCAATTGTTCTATACCCCAGTCTCCTCACAGATGACAGTAAGCTCAGTTGGGAGTCGTTGAGGAAGAGAAGGCTGTTGTTTTCTTTCCTGTGTGTTGATAAAAAATAGCAGGAAGGAAGCCCCCTGCTGAGGACCTGTAAACTGCACTGACTGTCCCAGACCTATTACTGCCTTATTGTTCTCCAGCCAGCCCCTCTGTTAGCACATTATCTCCCCTCCATTGTCCCGAGACGTTTAGGTGATGGGCCCAACGACGTGATGACACACACAAAGATGACAAAGGCACAGACAGGGGACAGTAATGACCGTGAGACGTGGGTAACTGCCCCGAAACAGGCTTCAGTCAAAAAGGCCCAAACTGGACAGATGGCCACTGTCAGCTCTTTCTTCTGCTCAAATGTGTCATGCCTCCGTTTAGATTCTCAGACACTTTGAGCAGTACTTATTTGATCGTGAGATATTCTTAATAACATTGTCTTGCACTATTCTTTATTTTTAAGGATGGAGCCATTTGGTTAATTTTTTTTACAATAATGTATTAGCTAATATTTGATCACCTCTTGACTAGCACTCCACAGCAATCATTTGACATGGCTCAGCCAGGAAGCCTACTGCAATGTTCTATAGGGAATGTTAAATGTAAATGCCTTTACTCTGACAAATGCTAATAGAGAGCCTTAAACTTAATTCAAATAATAGACTAAATGTCGGACATAAAGCAGAATGATATGTTACAAGGGATTTGAAACAGTAATAATTCAATATGACATTAGTAGTAGTAGTATTTATTTCAAACCATATAGGAAAAAAAAAAAAATAATAATAATAATATATATATATATATATACATACATACAGTCAATATAAATACAGTACAACAAACAATTTTTTTTTTTTACCATTGTTGCTCGCTCAGATTAATGTATACTCAAAATGCTCGATTTGAGGTGAAATAACTGAGCAATCCGATGCAAAGTGGGGCTTTACTAAACTACAGATACTGTATATCTACCCATACACATAAATAGATTAGAAACATTAAAGTCAAAATATTTCAGTCTTTTGACCGATAGCCTGCTGTCTGCTAGTATGAAAGAGCAGACCAATTAACAACCAGCATTTACCACAATTCAGCTTCTCACAAGTTCAGGGAAACCAAAACATGGCTTAAGTGAAGTAAATTATCATCCATCATCCATAATATCTGTCCTGCTTTGTTGAAATACGTGCAGTTAGCTAAACCGTCTTTTATAATAACTTAATAAGGTAAATTCTGTTTTTACAGCTTGTTCACAACACCTAAAAGAACACTAAATTGTACCTAATTCACATTTAAGCTTTCAAATGAATGTAATGCACTTAATTAGTTTCTGTCCAGCGGAGCAGTTGCATAAGGCACATTGGCTACAGTATTTTGTATGTGAATCCAAGGACGTGTGGATGTATGGTTATTTGATCAGGTATCAAACAAATATATAGATGTTGAACAGGTTTGTAAACAGAATTTTGAAAATACTGAGGGTTTATTGGGTGGCACAAAAGATCTCAATCTCATTTATAAGCTACATCAGTAAAGTTGGAAAAGTCAAACACAACTTAATTAAGAAAACAATGTCAAAATCCTGAAATAAGGCTAAACTAAACCATGTCTTAAAGGACTACATCAGGACTAAACCTAAACTTAACCAATGCTACACAATGACAAAACCAGGCAAAACTATAACAAAACCAGGTTTAATACAGAACGAAACCAACTGCTAAACTAATCTAGGACCAAATCAGCCACGGCCCTCTGCACCATGTGTGGTTAGCACGCAACACATTATTTGTTTCTTTGGACTAAATCAATACCACAGTGTCCGGCTGTTTTAGGGCTAGCTCACATGGCTCTCTTCAGTCTTTCACTTTACAGATTTTTCTTTGATTTTAGAGGGGATGTTAAGAACCATTTATTGAGTGCCATTGAAATGAAGCAATAAAGTCAAACCGAGGAGCCTCCATCAGGGGAATCTATTATCTTGTTTGCACAGATGCTCCTTCTTCTTGTGCCATAAGACATTTCTTTCATTTTTGAATGAAGTGGGTAGGCTCTCGCCCTGCAACCAGAGGGTCACAAGCACATACTGTTGTTGTGTCCCTGGGCAAGACACTTGGGACTATTCAATTCAATTCAATTTTATTTGTATAGCCCTATATCACAACACAGTTGCCTCAGAGGGCTTCAAAAAAGAGATCTATGTAAACAATAAACAGGGTCATTGCAAACAGTAACAAGTAACACACAAACAACAGGACTGTCCCAGGACATCCCCTGTCCTTAGACCCTCCATCGCGGCAAGGAAAAAAAAAAAAAAAAAAAAACATTCATGGGAAAAAGAGAAACCTTAGGGAGAACCACATGGTAGAGGGATCCACTCCCAGGACGGACAGGCTATAGATGTGTCCAGGACTGATGGATGAGGTCCTTCTGCTGAGAGAGCTCAATATGTGTGGGAATGAATGTGGTTCTGTGATTGGTGTTTGGTGGTGGTCGGAGGCGCAAACTGGCAGCCACGCTTCCATCAGTGTGCTGTGGTTACACAAGTAGCTTACAACCACCAGTGTGTGTTTGGGGTGTGTGAATAATGGACTCAAAAAAAAAAGCTAATCCATTATTTATTATTAATATATGTGTCAAAATAAGATGGAAAAGGATGGTGTACCAGTAACACTGACACTGAAATATATTTTTGATCCAACCAACAATCTTTTTGATGTTGATGATGTATTCATTATTATATTTAGGCTAATTGTCAATACCATTTTTTATTGGTTACTTTATTGTATTACTTTAGTGTATTAAAAAGCATGAATGAAATAAAATGCCATACCATCAACTTTGGTTTACTAGTTGGCAACCAACACAAGGACTTATTCAGGTTACTTATGATTAGTGTTATTGCTCAAACTAGAGCCTACATGACTGCTATTGCATGTACCAGTATCACACCTTTGCACAGTCAGTCCTCTCAGTCGTAGGCTGTAAACAATAAGAGAATCTCCTACGTATAACACCTTTAAAACGCACCTTAAAAAATGGCTTGAATCTAATCAAAACTGCTCCCATTAGAGCTGTTCAGACCTCATCACACATGATACATATGCGTATGTAGCATGTACCATGAGTGTCTGAACAGACTCACTTTTAATTGCTGTTGTTCAACGGCGCATGCATACATATACGTATGTAGACATGCACCGCAGACACTCACCCTGCAATCCCTTTAAACTAAATTAACTTATTTATTAGATTAGAAACTACAGCACTTTAAAATCCGTGTATGCACATTTACCACATATGCACTTTATAAATAGGCACTTTAGATCACGTGTGAATGTAGAACTGTAATGATCTGTTGAACTGTTGAACTGTTGTGTTTGTTTTGTCCTGTCCTAAATGTTAAGGGACTACGAATTAAAATGATCTGTACGCTAACTTCGGTGCATTTCCACATGTATGTTGTACTGGTGTTTATTAATGTGCATTGTCCCTTTTAAATAAATAAATAAATAAATATCAGACATGTGCTTATTCCACAGTCAAAATATGTGACTGGAACTATTCTAATATGCATTTGTTTCATCTATTATCTATCAAAATGCCACGCAGTTCACTAACGGCCAACAGGCAGAACAAACACACGTTTTTCAGGCTGTAAAATATTCCCCAAAAGGTTCACAGTGATACTGGGACGTTCCCTCCTGTTTATTGTTATGTGTTTTGTGTTAAAATGCAGAACACACGCATCTTGAGAAAACAACTGTTAAATCTATATTTTGAAGCAGGCTTATCCACTCTCCGAGTCCTTGCCCTACCTTCCCTGACCCCTGCACCCCTCCACACCCCCTCCTCTGATCCCTCACTCCTCCTGCAGTCTTGAGTTTGTGATGTTTTTTGTGCTGCCATAAATAAGTCTATCCGGGCTCATGCTTTATGGGATCCAGAGCCTTTTTATCCCTTCCATGTGTTCCCTATTCGCCCAGGCCCTGACCTCCACCTCCAGGGCCCTGCGTTGAGTTATCTCGGCCCAGGGAGAGACACCGCTGCTGGGCCGTCCCCTGAGCGCCGCTTGGGCCGGGAGCGTGGTGTGTGGATCAGGGGTTGATTATCTTACGACCTCAACCCTCCACCTCTGCATCACCTTACCCTCATCTTCATTTCATAGGCTGTAAAACACTCACACCAGGTGTTGTCTGCTCCAATTGAATTATACCTCAAAGATATGTAGGTCATATCATGGAGAATCTGTGCTTTATCTGCTTAATGTCAGATGAGAGCATCACTGGATCATTTTAGATTTATACAATTTAGTTATTTGATAATAGCTCTTATATCAGTGGGTTAGTAGATTGAAGAAATATGCTTTCAGTTTAGTGTTCTGATTTCTGTGGCTTAAAGTGGATCCCAGAATCTAGCCAAGAACCTCATATCTCTGAGAAGGTGATATAGGGCCGTTTTAGAAGCGGCAGATTAACCTCCAAAGACCTTATATTTTAACCTTGCCCGCCATGCTACTTTAGTTTATAATCTGTTCCTTTTCCAGCAATTTCCACAAGAACTTCTTTTGGCCAGCTACAACTATTATGAAGTATACATTACAGTATTCCTCTAATTGGTCAAGCTAAGTATATAGGCTAATTCTCCAGCTCGGAAAATCTTGATCAACATCTAGAGAAGGGTCCCTGGGAACCAAATTGTGATTGGCAGGTTGTCCCATTGGCACTGAAGAATGGGTAAAATGCAGAGGACAAATTAGTGTTAAGTCCATGGGCACTGCCATCAAATTCAAATCTCCGGAGAGAAAGTGAGGTAAACAATTGTGTATTCACTACTGACAAAAAGTGACTTGATATGTAGGCTACAAGTATTACATACATTCTAGCGTCATCATAAACAACACATGGAATCTATTTTACACATTAGCATTTTGCCTTAAGCGAAGTGACCGGTAGGATCTGGTTAGCACCGGTGTACACACAATGTGTTAAGTGACCATCATGTTCTGAGTGTGTAAGTGATGAAACAACACTATGGCTGTTCTGTGTCCACATAGCCTCACACACAGCACACGTCTGCTCTTTTAGTACCTCTTCACAGGTCGCTCTGATCTCCACCGAGAGGCCAAAGCTCAAAGGTGAAAGGTGGTCTTTACAGGGACAGGGCTCCCTTCAGCCCCGGCTCCTAATTAGGCTTTAATCAAGCTAATTAAGCTTTATTAACAGGATGGGGGCAGGAGGCTGCCCTGTTAACTAAGGACAGACCTGAAACCTTTATGAGCTGTGGGTGACACTGGCTGGAGCTCCAGGATGTGGCAGAGGAGAACAGAAAGCTGGTTCACTGAAATATGTGGTAGGTTACATAAGATGAGTGTAGAGGGCTATGTCACAAATATGCATATGGAGTGGAGATTTAAATGATGTCACTGTAGTGCAGATCTGGGAACTGGAAGTCATGAACTACCGTGATTGCTGACTTCAGGCTGTATAATAGAGGTATACGTACATTGGCCTTGCATTAAGCTAATATGGTCTCTCAGAAATGGCCAGTTGTTCCTTGAACATCCATATGTATGGCTTTAGAATGGACAATCATATTATCTATTCAATGGCTAAAATACTTTTTCCTGCTAATGGTGTTCTCAGTATCCTGACAAATTGACCTTGGAGAACACGCTATAGAGCATTTCAATGTTACTTTTCAATTGAATATATGGACTGAACATATGAACTGGGGACCCAGACAGAGTAGTTTAGTATATAAGAAGTAGAGAATGTCTAGGGTTTCTAGCCGTCTCTCTCTCTGACATTTAGGTGAACATGTTCATTTCACTTCTGATATATTCCACTTGTTGCTTTATACTTCTGCATCTCACATAACAGCTGAGGAGTTCCACAAGGCTCCATTCTCACTCCATCACATTTTAGGACTACAACAGTGAGTCTTGCCAAACCGAGAAACCTTATTGAAAAGCTGTCTAATACAACAAAGTAGTGCACACAATGTTTGTTTACATTCTTGTTCCCAGAAGGTGGTCAACAGAGCAATGTGTAGCCTGTCTCGGGGCAAGAATCTGTCTCTATAATCCTAGCCAAAATCTGACACGGTCACTATGGAAACAGACAACACATTGTTTAGTCCAGATTATTAAAGGAATATTTAGGAGAGCGAAATGTTCCAGTGTGTTTCTGTCTGTCTGGGTTGAGCCCCTCTTTTGTTGTTGCCCTGTCCCCAGATTGGGTCCCGGGACACTGCCGACCTGTGGTGCACAGAAAGCCCTCTTTGTGTCAGCATGGGACCAACCGGCCACTTCTGCACTTTTGGCTCCCTCTCAAACCCTGGCTCACCTCCAGAGCAGAGATCCAGGCCAGGCCTCCTATCTCGGGCAGTACATCCCAAACAAAGAGCCTTCACACTGGGCCAACTCTTCTCTGAGCTTCCCCTCCTCTGCCCCCTCAACCCCTCTGTTGCAAACTGGGTTACAACAGTCCACTGGCCATTAAAGTTCACGTCAATACCTTCTATTGACCCAAATGAAATTATTGTGCTAATCCATGATTTCCTATTCAATTATGTGATTTGTTTTAAGTTCATGAGGAGAAGAAGGCTCTCTCTGATTATTTCTGTGTGGTCAGTCACCTCTTCTGTCTTTCTCAGAAATGAGTTTTGACCTTTTTGTTTTTAGTGAAAAGTAAAACTGTGGGACATTGTTACTATAGCGAATGAATTTCAAGATTTTAAAATGGAAACTTAAGTTAAAACCACAGCGTTTCAGTGCGTCGCATTTTCATCAGTAAAATTAGCTTGAGCCTGCAGATGATGTTATCACACTGAAAGCTCTGTGGTAGTGAGTTCACTTAAGGACTTTTTCCTCCAAAATATTTACAGCTCCATCACAGGGCTGCGGTAAAGATACTGGGTTTAGCCATTTTCCTACTGGGACTTACTGTATAAGTACAGAGCATACATATCTAAACTCAATGTAAACCGTAAACTCTCCAATTTCCTTAAACCGTTCTTTAATGCAACACATTCTGGCTTGTTTTGAGTTAAAATGTCCCATTGTGCAACGTTTTAATGTCCCAGGTGGATGGGATTAGATTCAAAACAGTAGAGACACTCAGGCGAACCCTTGGAGATGACCCCTTCTGACCCATAAGGACCAAAGGTGAAAGGTCGTAGGTCATGTGCCTCTCCTTGGCGTGGAGTGAGATGTTCCAGTGACGCTCTGTGTTACACAAATGGAGTTGTTTTAAGAGCGCTCTGGCCTGACGGTCAGCTGAAAGTTGTTGTTGTGTCCTGGTTTTTCTGTGGCAAATGATTTTAAGGCATTCATGTGGTTTTCATGCACCGAGAGAATTGCATTATCTCCCATGAGAAACATCCCAAATTTCCAAAAACATCTTTGAAAAGCAACTGTTCACAAAGAATATTTTATTATATTTACCACGATCATTTAAACTGGGCAAAAAGTTTAAAACATTTTAATCCAATATTAACAGATACAATGCAGATCTCTAATCGGTATAAACGGTGACCCATATGGTTGGTGTATTGAGTCTCTCAGGGCATCGTGTAATCAACAAAAGGAGGGCTGATGCCTATGCCTTTTTTGGTCACATTCAAACAACTCGGTGATTGATAGATTCAGTGAGTGCTTTAAGGATTGTTAAAATGGCATTTGGTTCTATACTTACATTAATGTAATTTCATCAGTATGCCCTTATTTGCAGTTAATTTTACTGAAGTTAAAAGCTTGATAGAACTTAGGTCTAGATTAACATCATTGTGGACCAGAAATATCTTTCAAGCTTTTCATTCTAGGGGTGTCCCTTACAAATCATCTGCAGTATTTTGACAGTATAACTGTAATAATGAATGAATCACTGGTCAGGTAAACTTTTAAAATGTATCCAGTCTTGGGAGTAGTAAAAAGAGTACAATGGCTTGTAAAACCTGGATTATTGAATGCACTGATATCTATTAAACAATGTCTCCATACCAATAAATTTAAGGACATCAATACTGCTTGATTGGGAATGTTATAAGTGGAACTAGTGACACTGGTGAGGAGATGAAGAGTCTCCATGTCTCCACTGTGGGTTGTGTAAAAGTCCTTACGTCGAGGAACATGCCTAAAGCACTAACCTTATGAAACCTAATGAGTCACTTCAGCAGTATTTTTATTCAGTGCTACCTGAACCCAAACTACTACCTTTATTTATATGTCTTTTTTACTATCTGTAATGTAGCTGGCTCTCTGCTGCAGTGCTGGCAGTGACACGCAGGTACTTTATAGACTGGAGTTCCCCAGAGTTCACTCCGCACCAAACCCCCTTTCCCCTCAGCCGCCGGTGAAGGTTTTACCGCCTCAAATGTGGCCACAAATTGCCAAAGCTCAATTATGCGAATCCTACCCGATAATTAGGAGGAGATAGAGACCTGAGGTGAGTTTTTTGTGGCGGTCTCATCTTCTTTCTTCTTGATCGGGGTTTGTGTCTTTATGTTCGTAGTATTCTCCCCCGCGGTTTGTTGGCTACAGTTTTTGGGCCTAAATTGCACACATGGCCACACACATAGAGCTAGCCGGAGGACACAGCTTAAATCAAGTCGTCATTCGAGAGAGACCTGTTCCAGATCCCACCTCAGGACACATGTAGACTTTATATATTCACAACTGGAATATAAAACCTGTGGTAAATTTGAGTTATGGTCAAATCACAACTAGAGGTGGGTACAGTAGCCAAAAAAAACATAAATCATATTCTTATTCATATTCATATTTTTCCATTAAGGACCACAGTTAACTGGAGCCCATCCCAGCAATTATAGTCTTTGGGCTGTAACACTTGAGGATTGTAGTTGACCAGCCTGAGGATTGAACCCACAGCCTCCTCTGTAAGGAGCTAAACAACAAATAATAAAACAATGGTGAAGGTTGTCATTCATCCATTTCAACTTTCAGAACAAATAATAAACACAAACGCAAAATCATCTCACTTAGACTACTTATAATAACAATACTAGTTCAATATACAAAAAAAAGGAACTATAATGTCACCCACTGCCCAATTCTGACCACAACTCTTTCTCTATCGACAGAAGAAGGTCCTGTTTGTGAAGTCACTGGAGGTGAGGGGTTTTCAGATGAAAGCAATTTCTAACTCGACAATGAACCAGGCCATACTATGCATCATTATTGTTTCTGGAGAACAGCTGCAAGCAACATGTAGCACCGCAGTCACAATGTGAAATAGTCACTTATAGCTCTTGGTAAACCAGCCTTAATTCTGATCTTGAAGACTGCAAAAGTACTGTCTTGGCAAGTTATAGCTTAGAGAGATGTTTGATGTCAACTAAATCATTTAAAACTGCCCTCTACTGATAAGGTCATAAAAATGATTATACACATTTCTGTTTAGTTTTTAAACAGGGCAATGCATTTATAATGTCTACTCAATGCTATATATTGTGGGTTATTCTCTGTGTGGTTTCAAAGTCAAATGACATGCAACGTCCGGGTGAACTGGCCACTCCAAATCAACAACATCTGAAAAATCATATCAAATGGCTGAATGTTTTTTTTTTTTTCCAAAGTACGTTTTTTTAGTTTGTCCATTAAGTTATGATTATTTTCTATCTGATTATGAACTTTTGATCGCTCCCTGCTGCCATGCTTTTGCCACAGCCACAACTATCACCACTGCTGACGTACTATAAATTCACTGTCTGGTGAGTGAGCTGGTGCAGACGTGGGCAGCAAACAGAGGAAGCGCTCATGAAATCACAAAAGTCTCTGAGACAGACGCTTTAAATCAGGGCACAGCTGGACGGACACAGAGCTTCCTCACCGTGATCCCCGGGAATGTGCTGGAATGTGGTTGAAGGACACTGAAAAACACACACAGACGTATACACACACTAGAGCTGCACAATTGATCATGAATTTATTGTTTTGCAAAATGTTGAATTGGTATGATAAAAAAAACAATCAATCACAGACACACAAACCACCACTGAGCAGGTCACATGACACACAGCCTCCCAGGGAAACTCTTGTTTATCCATCCACCTCTGGCTCTAATAACAAACCATTATCCCCTGTTAACCCTTAGCATGACTTGTCAGCTTTCTTCTGCTCAGCATACCCCACTCTACATCCTGTATGTGGAGGGGGCACATGTATGACGGGAGGGTGAGGGCTGTTCCCATAACTGTATGGCAGCCTGCCAAACAGACTCCGACATCTGGTTTGATAGTATGTATGTTGTATGGGAATCAATCCAATCAATATTTACATGTTGTGAGCCTTAATTACTAACCTGATCTTATCTTAAGTGGTGTACGGTCAAAGGTCCATCAAGTGCAGTTCAACCTTCCAAAGTTTTTTAGTTTTACTTGTACAATGCCAGGGGTGGGCGATATGGCAATAAAAGATATAAAGTTATGACAATCTGCTAATCTGGAAATGTTGTGGTTATTTATGCCCTGCTCTTCATTTCTGTTTTTACTGTAACAATGCCAGTTTTCATTCACAAAGTTTACAAAATTTGTGATCAAATTTAAGATTACAACTTCAATTGTAATCTTGACTGTATAAAATTGTGATATTAGATTTTTACAATATCGCCCAACCATACAGAATGCCCAGGTTGAATCAGGATCCCAATACTTTTACATTGAATTGCCCATGAAGCCGAAGAACTCATTCATTTGAAGTATGTCTGGAATGCATTTTTCTCACAGCAATTCCAACTCAGCAGAAAGCAGTCACGGGTATTTATCTGAAATGGATTTCATTAAGGCTTAATTGGTCTGAATAGTCGTTGGAATAATAATCTAATTGGGTTTTCATTTTGTTTAAAGTGATGTTTATTCTGCACCAAATTACAAAACATCTAAAGCTAAGGTACACTCCAGGTCTTTGACCCCGTCCTTCACTGCTGCATGGGTTAATTCTGATCTCCAAAACAGCATTGCGAGGTCTCCTAAAGACTGCCATCAGAATTTGCACAGAACATTGCAACATTATACATTATTTATTGTTAAGTAAATTTACATTTGAGTTAGCTGGTGAAACTCAAGCGCACATTTAAAACCCCTAACTCAGATTCCACTAAACCCCGTCTACTATATGCTAAACTTTCTCACAATCTCTACTGAAGCTTAAAGCCACAGAAATCCCCCGGCACAATCGCGATTCCACACCTTTAGTGTTGTTGTCAGGCCTGGGACACGGCCTGTCTGTGGAGATGGGCTGGTCATGCTGCTTTGTGTCTAAGGATAGGGGCTACACCCACCATCTCCAAACAGCTCCACTCATCCGTCACGTCAGCCCCCCCCCCCCCCCCCCCCCCCCCTTCCTTCACACACACAACATGAAGACCTGGACCCTCCACATGGGCCTTGCATGTTGGAGAAAACAGCCTTTCAGCTTAAGAAAACTAGGGGAAGAGTTTAGAGCTGGAAGAAGGATGTAGGTTGCAAAACATACAGTATCCCACTTACTGTTTACTGTACTATAAGGCCACCAATATCTACAGCTACAACTTCTGTGCTATACTAGCTCTAAACTCAGACAAAATAACTCAGAATTTGGTCTAAAATAGGCCAAGAGAGAGAGAGAGATTACAATTGAGTCAGAATCATAATACAGACCACAGTTCTCCCAATCCATATGACTTTTTTTAAAAAACCCAACTGAAATGGTCACTACAATAATAATGTTTAATTATGACAAAGCAGATGTAATGTCTACTCAAGAAAATCTGCATTTCCTCCAATGACATGCAGTGTGTGGATGAATTGGGAATTAATGGCTATATGTTGTCATGTATTCAGTGTATTCAGGCTTGACACTATAAGACTGGTTCTTGTTCATTTGTATTGCTTGTAAAACTGTCTTCGAGCTTCGGAAGAGGAGGAAGAGACCAAAGCAGCGAGAAAGATTTAAGTTACAAACAGACCATGAAGCTCACAAGAAACACAGCCCAGTTTCCTCTTGATTCATAACATAAAGAGTGCCTTGACAGGAACAGGACATCTGCTTGGCATTTATTACTTAATAACCACAGTTGTACATGGACTCACGCACATGCAAGAAGAACACACAACTACATCCAGGTTGGCGTCTCATAAAATTACCTCAAAAATATTCATGCTTAAACAGGCTACATGCAAGTTCCCACCACAATATAATGCAAGTTAGTGAATTATAACTATACCAACACTAAAGTCTATTAAAGGAGTAACTAGCTCAGAACTAGTAGTAAACCAAGACTAAACCAGATCTAAAACAGGACACGTCTAAACCAGGATCTGGTTTTGATGTCTAAATCAGATCTAAAAATTATGAAACCAGGCCTCGAACTGGAGTAAACCAAGTCAATACTACAACTAATACAAGATTGCTGTTTGCTAGGGGTTTCCTTCAAAAATAGATTTTAAAGACTAAATCAGGATCATGTAAACCCGCCCTTCAGCTCTGATTAAATGGTATAACACTTTTTTATTACGGTAAGGACATACTCACTAACATACATAGAGTCAAAACAGACTGAGCCCAGTTGGTTTCACTTATTAACTCAAATGAAATGAGATTATATTACCAGAAATGGTAGGAACATCGGGCTTTGCTTAGCGCTTGGCACATGGAGCAAGGACGCCGGGGAAAAGGCTTCAAAACAGACCTTGAGTCAGTCAATGAGCTAACCAGAGAGCAGTGTCACTACTCATACATACAGCCCATTTCAACAAACTCAACTGAATCCACTGGAACATAGCACATGAAGCTGAAAGAGGAGCCTGGAGATGAGTGACATGTTTCAGGCCTAATTTGGGGAGAACAGAAAGAGCTGTCATGTTGTAAGACAAGTGCTTTAGGCCCATCAGAATATGTGCTGCAGCCAACAGTATATATACATGTCTGAAGCATACTTTTCAAATACCAAGGCGTTACAGATAATGATTAAAAAGACGAGAGTAAATCCTGGTTTATATCAATCAGTGGGGCTGCAGCTAATGCTACATCAAGTTAGCGGTAAACAGACAACTACTTCCTGTCCAGTCTTAGCTCTTTGGGCTTTAAATTCTCAGCCCGGCGCCTGGTATCACATTCTAACCGTTATATATAGTCATACCATGGCTTGTGTTTATTGTAATCTAAACTATAAATGACATGTTTTGATTCATGTAGCAGGAGCCTGCAACCACTGTCAGAAGCACAACAAGAAACAGCTGATGCTAACATTAGCTAGCTTTACTTCGATAACTTCACTGCAACATTTTGAACTTCCTCTCTCTAAAAACATCTTATTTATCACAAGAACAAGATGTGCTGTATAAAAAAAACATTTATCATTTTTATTTTGTCTCATTTTCTCTCAAAATATCTACTGTCCAAGTAAAGCGCAGCAGTGTGTCCAGAACGCTTTAACATGGACCCTACCTTGAAGTGGTTCTCAGGACGGGACTCTTTTTTTGGGGGGGTTGAGATCGCTTTAGAATGGTTAGGCCCCCGAGAGTGTCCCGTCCTGTTCCGACCTAGTGGAAAAGGGCTTAAAGGATCTTCATTTTGCTTTTATAAGTCTTCCTTTAACATGTCATTGAGTCTTGACACAATTTAATTCTTGTGGAACTGTATGTTTCTGCCCCCATTTCACTGTAGGAACATACTTATATGTTCTGGTGTATTAATACTGCTTTTACCCATGTTATGTTCGCTTTATATTGTGTTGGTGGTTTCTGCCATTTTCACTCTGACCTGCCTTCCAGACTGGAATGGACTATGACAACACTAACTAATGTGCAACCTGCCAGTGAAATACTCTATGTTTGATAAGTCAATTATTTTACTACTATGAACTATACGCACATACCACAGCTCTTACTGAGAGTTCTCAAGTGCATGTCTGAATGAAGCCAAACATTTTTACAACCCTGGAGAAGACTGTATCTCATAATTAAAAGTAAAGGATGCATGCTTAAATTGAAATAAAAGTTCAATATATTTTAGTCCCGGAAATAACATCTGCACAAGGGAACTATCAGGTTAAGCCTAGTAAACCTCACACAAATAGCCTTGAGACTATGCAATCTCTGAGGCAGCTCTGTCCAACCAGGTGTTTCCAGCACTTTACTGTAATTCCCACATAAGTCACAAAGTTCATGAT
This sequence comes from Philypnodon macrostomus, assembly GCA_036025475.1. Classification (NCBI taxonomy): domain Eukaryota; kingdom Metazoa; phylum Chordata; class Actinopteri; order Gobiiformes; family Eleotridae; genus Philypnodon; species Philypnodon macrostomus. The sequence continues at coordinate 736 of JAVQKC010143387.1, read as the reverse complement.
AGTAACTGTGGTCCAAATAGTTGCACGGAATGGTTTTAAAGTGAGCAAAGTGATTTGGTAAAGGGTTAGTGCCTGGAAATGACGCAGCATGTTTTTGTCTCTGTGAGTGATTGTGCACTGGAGGACCTTTGTCTTTCATAATTTGTGTTTATGGGGTCCCTCGGGTCCTCTCTCCGCAGGCCTTGCATATGTAATTATACTGAAGCATGAGGGTCCATTCATTTCTAGTAATGTGTTGTTTGCAGACAGTGGCGCAGTTAGGCTTGTTTCAGGGTGGTTTCAACCCCCCGAAATGCTCCAAAGCACCCCACACGTTGACCATATAGTACGAACCAGGTCGAAACCGGTTCTTAACAAGGTCTACACAAGAAAAAGGTATAAAAAAAAAAAAATGACATAAGATAGACAAAACCAGGACTAAACCATATCTCCTAAACAGGTTAAACTAGCTCTAACCCCATGCTCAACGTGGTACACAGGTCTAAACCAGGACAAAAGCAGAACTAACCAGAACTAAACCAGGTCCAAACCTGTTCCGTCCTTGTTTGCAGATGTCAGTGTTTTCCAAAAGGTGGGTGCATGCCCTCTTCCCCTCCATTTCCCGGGTCACCTGTTTTATGGGGCCACATTCCCTCATATTCCCTCGTTTGGAGCCCATTAGAGAGGAACTGGGGCCGCCTGCTATGTGAGGGGGGGGGGGGGGGGGGGGGGGGGGGGGGGGGGGGGGGGGGGGGGG
>JAVQKC010143382.1:0-12152 GCA_036025475.1 Philypnodon macrostomus | reverse complement strand
TAATAGTTGTAGCAGACGTACGGGGCAGACGTACGGGGCAGACGTATGGGGCAGACGTATGGGGTCGTTTTCGCCGATATATACTTTGCTGTCGGGGACGACAGCACAGGCCTTGTTTACTGTAAATTCTCTGAAAACATGCATGTTTCTGGATGGTGGGAGAAAGATGAAGTACCCATTGAGATACCATGTTTTTTTTCCTTTATCCCTCTGTATCCAATTTATATTGCAAATGAACCCTCTATGTGGTAAACACATACGATGCAAAGGCATGTTTGACACCACACCTTTGACAATAGTTTACTAAAGGCAAAAGGATAAACTGTGTCAAGAAAGGTTTGGTCATGTTTGGAGTTTTACAATATTGGCGTACATTAAAAAAAAGATGCCTTGAGGTTTTGCACTTAACAGACTTTTACCTAATTCACATGCTCAAGTCAGAACATGTTACAAAACCCCACAAATGTTACAATAGTCCCGTACTTGCAGCTGTTGTGAAGTGCCTCTACTCTAAGCAAATACAGTAAGTGCAGTGGGATAAATTGAGCAAAACACTGACAGGCCGAACTGTGGCTGGTACATAAATTCTCATCATTAATAGTGTCAGAAAAACATTAGCGTTTTTATTGGAGCTGTATTTTCCTCACACACTACAATAAAGTTAATGACGGACATTGTCTTAACCATAAAACAGTCATATATTTGGAGATGCTGGTCAGCTTCAACAAGGTTCAGTAGCATCTGGCTCGTTCATCATACTTGGCCAATCAAGTATCCGTGTCAGGCCTAAGCTGAGCGGCAAACACAGATGTATATCACACTGAAACGGGGTGCTATTTGAATATAAGCCTGGTCTTAACCAAGAACTCGTGCCAAAAAATGCTCATCAAAATAACAAACAGGCTATTAGCCCTGTAGTAAATGCCAATGTGATGGTCATTGAGTGTATTATCAAATGTTCACTCACATTTACTGTTTATTTAAGATCTCATTTGTGTCCATTATGTAATACAGTATATATGTGCTGTAGACTATGTAGTCATATTGTGCCAATCAGAATAAAAACATGTATTAGGTCACTGTATATTTATTGTGTTATGGTGGCAGGAAAAACACTTAAGTGAGAGTCAACAAAAACAGTACCACGTCAGTCAATGTAAAGAATCAACCAAGAGGTGGCAACAATGAGCTACTTTCTAGTTGCACCCTTGAAATTAATACGAAATTTGTTGGATAGGCTAACAATAGGCCTAGAATATAAGTATTACATTACCATTCATGACCTAATTAGGCTATTTAGACATTTAGTCACAATATGTTAGCCTACTAACCAAAAGAACGATTAATGCACGTGACTTGTTAGGACCACTATAGAGGCTGTATGGTCAATGCACCAGGCCTACTTCTCTGCTAAAAAAATTAATACATAGACCACTTAATAGAAAATAGAAGGGCAATATATTCATCTGATTCTTAATCTGTTGCAAACTATTTTACAGTGACAGTAAAAAAAGAGATAATAATAATTTTCTCTCCCCAAGAATCTCTCTGTATCACTCCAGTCCACCGGGGGCAGTGTGTTTGCATAAGTCGATAAACAGCCCTATGTTTTCTTTGGAGGCAGAGGGTGCACATCAAAATGGAGGTGAGCTGTCTTCGATGCAAACTCATCTCAAGACTCATGCTAAATGTGTTAACTGTCTTTTTTATGCCATCGAAAAGCATATCTGCGAAGCGCATTGATTACTTTAGTTTTGTGGCGGTCATTTAGGCGTCGCTTGGACGTGTTAGGGGTGTTTTTTTTTTTATAAAAGCGTGTTATGTTAGCAGAGACATGCCCGTGCGTCGTCAGTGCATGCCCGTAACATGTCTCTGCACAGAGTTTACGCAGTTTCTATAAATATTAACCTCATTGCATAATACATTGGCTGATTTGAACGTTTGTTTATCATCGTGAGCACAATAACACCCTCTAATAAAATCTGGGGTAACATGCTGCTGCTAACATTTAAGCCACATCTAACCACCGTACAGGTTCGCTCAAATTGAAGTGCCTGTTTCACACTTCCGGCACCATTAAACTCATCATAATCATAATAACAATATAATTCACGTGTAAAGCTTTGTGTGTTCACGTTAATGAATAATGACTCGGAATACAGTACACATTTATAGTTACATACATTTATTAGCCTATTTGTTTTAATGTATACAGTTTATGTAGCTTATAATTTTATGTTTGAATTTCATACAACATTTTAGCGACAGTATGGCTTTTGTAGCTTATTTTGATTATAGAAAATTTGTAAAGGAGTGAAAAATCTGCAGCAGCAACGATATGGGGCTACTGTCAAAGCTAGCACATTCCTTCATAATGGGACATGTGGCAAATGCATATTGTATTTGTGTGATGAATGTCCTTTACGTTTTCTTTCAGAATACTGACAGTAAGGAGCCTGAACAGGTCAGAAAGCTTTTCATTGGAGGGCTAAGCTATGAGACCACAGAAGAGTCATTACGAGCCCATTTTGAACAATGGGGATCGCTTACAGATTGTGTGGTATGTATTTGAATTTAATTCCTAATTCTATTTATGAAATTTACACATTCCTCATATCTTGTATTATATCGTTCATTGTTTTAGGTCATGAGGGACCCTGAAAGTAAGCGCTCAAGAGGGTTTGGGTTTGTGACCTACTCTTCTGTACAAGAAGTGGATGAAGCCATGACGAATAGGCCTCATAAACTGGATGGCAGGGCTGTTGAATGCAAAAGGGCTGTACCCAGAGAGGTTAGCAAACATACTTGTATCTTGCACTGGTACAACATGGATTGTACTAACCACTTCCATTTTTTAGGACTCCAATAAGCCAGGTGCCCATATGACCGTAAAGAAAATTTTTGTCGGAGGTATAAAGGAGGACACAGAAGAGCATCACATTCGAGATTACTTTGAACGATATGGAGCCATCGAAAGCATTGACATTATAGAAGAACGCTCCACGGGAAAAAAGAGGGGATTCGGTTTTGTTACTTTTGACGATCATGACACAGTAGACAAAATTGTTGGTATGTGGGTTTTGGCTATTTATGGGAAGTTATGAAACTTAACTATTATTTATATCGGTATTTATGACGAATAAGTCATGAATTTAATGTGTTTTTTTTTTAAGCTCAAAAATACCATACGATCAACTCCTACAACTGTGAGGTCAGGAAAGCACTTTCAAAACAAGAAATGAATGCCATGTCAAACTATAGAGGTATGAATGTTTTCTGATTGTAATCGTAATACCATCAGTTGTTGTCTGACTGTTGTTGGCGGTCCTATTTATCTTTTTCAGGCCGAAGTGACAGGTATGGTGGGAGAGGTGGGAACTACGGTGGTGGTGGTGGTGGTGGCGACGGCGACAACTATAGCAGAAGTGAGTAGCCCTTTAAACTGGACATCACACGTTAGCCACAAGGGTTCACTAGATGATATTTTGACTTGAAATCAAAGTGCAAAGTGTGAGATGAGTTGATAAAGTTGTAGTTTTACAAGCAAATGGCGGCTCAACGTCAAAATCTTGAAAAACCTGTTAATGCTCATCTTTGCTGTCAAAGTGTCAGTGACAGTACTTGCCTCGTGAAATCCACTGACTGATCTGTGAAATGTGATTAGTTGACAGTTGAATTAACTAAATGATTTTATGATTTTTTTCTTTTTTTTAGGTGGCTATGGTGGGGGACGAGGAGGTTACAGAGATGACTATGACAATGGTACGCTGCTGTTAAATTGTTATAAACAACCAAAAAAATATACAAGAAAAAACATTTTTTAACTTTAAAGTATTTTTTGCTTGTTTAAATGCCCAGGTGGGAATTACGGTGGTGGTTATGGAGGAGGACGTGGGAGCTATGGCATGTCTGAACCCGGGTATGGAAACCAGGGTGGCGGATACGGGGGAGGTGGAAGTGGAGGCTATGGGGGTAATGATGGAGGTAATAATCTTTACTGATCCAATACTGATACTGACTCATTTTAACACTATTCTAAAGTAAAAAGCTTTGTCTTTTTAAAAATGTCACTTTTTTCAGGATATGGTGGAGGTGGGAATTATAATGACTTTGGAAATTATGGGGGCCAGCAGTCCAATTATGGTCCCATGAAGGGGAACTTTGGTGGGCGAAATTCAGGTGGCCCATATGGAGGTGAGTTTTAATAACATGTAATATGTGCATATATTGACATTGACAGTATTATTGTAGTGTTGGTAATAACCGTATCTTTGTCTCTTTCTTCACTGCAGGTGGCTACAGCTCTGGTCGTGGTGGGGGCAGCTATAACTCGCGGCGATATTAATAATTTCGTGTTTTGGTGAGTTTTTATACAGCTTCACAACACCCTCGCAGCACAGTACAGAGTGAGCCGATGAAAAGTCCAGAATAACTCTGTTTTATCCTGTATCCATTCAACAGGCTTCAGTCTTAGCAGGAGAGAGAAAAGCTGCAGGGTACTTTGAGGCAGTCATCTCAAAGCATTAGAGGAGCACACATCAGTCAGACATTACCGCAGCTATAATAATTCAAGGACTGTGACACAAAACACGAGTACAGATAATACCCTTCCCTAAATGTGATAGATGTTTCACTGAGCAGCGATTTTCCTTTTGTGTGTATTGTGCCTATGGTATCAGGGGTGAAGAGTATTTCTTTTATCTTAAGCCAGTTCTAAAAATAACATTTTTTATTGGCTTGTTTATTCTGGTTAAATATTGTCTTCATGCTGAACATTCTCATCAAGCCTTCAGATTAGCTAGAATTTACTCACCATACACTTTTCCAAGTTATTATGATTGCTCAAGTGTCAAGTGTATTTTGATTTTTATGTATGTGAAGCACAGTATGTAAATTCTTTATACCAGTGTCAACAAATTGAAGAAGTGTGAATTAGCATTGACAAGCATTACTGGTCTTGTTCTGAGCAAAGTAATATAGATTGTTCAAGTATTTTGATTGGTAGAAAAGATTAAATAAAATTGTGTAGTAAAGTGCCACAAGGTTCAGTGCATTATTTAGAAAAAAAAGTTTCATGTTGTTTGTTCAGCTTTAGTATAGGCGCTGGTTCACAATGTAGCTTTTTAAGGGATGTTTAGCACAATAATTATGTATCAAGGTGCCATAAGGATACATACAGTACTGTGCAAATGTTTTAGGCAAGTGTTAAGATATGCAGAAACACTTTCAAAACAACTTGTATGATTAGGTCATAAAATGCAAATAGAGCAAGAAATTGCATATTTTATTATGTGGATCTGGTTCCATATACCATGGCCTTGGCCTCTAGTTAGTAATCGTCTTCACCAGGTTTGTGCTCATCTTTGTTAACCTGTAGACAGAGAAATATGTGAACAGTCTGTAATGGTGTGGCCACATGATTTTTATGAACGCTCACATTTTGTGACTGAAAATTAACATTTGCATACTTTTGAAAACTATTTAACGAAACATCTACAAACCTGCCTAAAACATCTGCACAGTACAGTATCTGTCTAGATCAAGGCAACAATTGACAACACAAGTTTGTAGCAAGTTCAGCAACCACATGCAGCAGCAGTTTGGCCTTCAGCACATCTAGTGTGGAAGATTGCACATGACTGTCAGACAGGACATCTGCAGCCCGAGCACAGAGGACCAGTCAGCATTGTGAGAAAGAGAGAAAGGACAAAGGCAGCAACCAGCACAACGCCAATGGAGGAAGCTTGCAGTGTCGGGCCTGTGTAGTGAGCATCTATTTCTCAAAGGCTAGCTAAACCTCTCAGCAGCTGGCGCTAGCGAAGAAAGACTAGTTCCTGGACACAATGGAGATCCTGTTGAGTCAGACAGCAGGTCACCAGCAAAATCTTAGATCTCAGATGTTACCAATAAAGGCAGTCAATAATGCAAAAAAGGATGATATAAGAAGATGAGCAGGTAACCACTTTGCTTGATTTTCAGATTTGGAAAGAGGAATTCTCTTCTTGACAAGATAACATGAAGGTTCTGGATGGGTAAGACTCGCACAGTAATTTATTTACACAAATATGCAGTGTAACCCCCTTTTGTTCTAATGTAGGATATCAAAGTATAGGGGACATTTGTAAAATGTTGTAAATGACCACACCAAGTTTCAGACATACACAGCAGCATACTAGACGTCACCACTAAGCAGGATGCTAATAGACTGGTATATCAAAATGGCTTTAGTGTCACGTACGTATTGGGCACCATTCTGAAGAAATTTGCATATTGTAAAGATTTAAATCCTTGTTGAACATTGGGCTTTATTTAATGACAATTCTGAGAAACAGATCAGTGCAAATAAGTAACCTCTGAAATCCAAAGGGTAGAGTCCCAAGAGAGGCTGTTTTGCAAAATGAAACTGGGCTCGGTTAAACGCATCACCTAAACTGTTTGTTTTTTTCCAATTCAAAAATAATGCTTTTGTGTTTGTATTTTCCAATAAAATATCTTTATGAACAAAGTGTGTTTCTAAATACACATTACAGATTGATGGCGCCTTTAGTTTGGACTACCAGGATCGAACTGGTTACCTTACACGACCTTCGGTTGGTTACCTCAGACAGTCTTTCTGATACAAAAGTAGCATCACATGCACTGTTTTACTATGTAGTGTCAACATGTAAGACGACGCCAGTCTTTGATTCAGTTCCATGCCTGATTTGCAGACACCTTGTGTTCATTACCTCAAACAACCTTTTAGTCTGCCATGAGACAGAAATAGTGGCAGCAACTGTGTTCTAGTATAACACATAAACCTTTGAATTTGTTTTAATATTTGACATATGTGCATGTTATTGTAGCCAACTGGAATTGGTTATTTTTAGATGTCTTTATACCTAATGCATTTTAGGTAAGTTACTTGTTTAACCAGCAGACTTAAATGTGAGTAACATGAGTTGTTTGCCTCAACCTTTCAGTTTGTTGTGAGGCAAAGGAAGGGCTTGGTATTGAGAGGTAGTGTTTGTGTGTGAAAGTGCGTACAGCCTCTGGTTGCGCAAGCCTTTGAATGTGCGTGCCGACCACACAATTAAGTTCTACGTTTACATTTATAATACTGAGTGGGAGTAACTTCATGCTCCTTTTTTATTGTTTAATGCAGCGGGTGTGGTGTTTAATGACCATGACAGCTTTTCTACAGTACAGTAGTAGTATCAAAAGTATGGGTTACTCTTTACGCTTTAATAAAGAGCAGGTGGTGAAAGTGTCTGAAGCCACATTGTTCACAAAAAAAATGCTCTTAATGTACCATTATGGTATGGCTCTAAAGTTGGCTTTAACATATGGAATGTTATATAACCATTCCCTATGCATCCCTATGGCTTCAATCCTGTAAAACCTCTGCTATAACCACACAATGTTCCATTTCAGAAAACTACAGACCATTTAGCAGTATGAATATTAGTTTATTAAAAAGAAATCAGACTTACAAAAAGGCAAATCAGAAGTCCAAGTTATAACATGAATGATTGAAACAAGAAATTAGCATACAATAATATGTACAAAATATATACATCAAATAACATCTGTGATAAAAAAAGTACTATATATATTTACAAATAATATTGTTTGGAGAAAATAGAAGTATAAAAGAAGTAATATATCAAAAATATACATTGAAGAATAAGCGAGAACTATTCAGAAAGCACAGTAGTTCTACCGAACTACTACAGGTAAAGCTGGGCAACTAAGTTATTGCATAGTGTTCCTATGATAATGCAGTACCATGTGACTAAAGCGATAAGTGCTTATCTTCACTCTTAATGAAAGTCTTTTTAATGCGTGGAACAAGGAAGATGGTGCCGTCAGTGGACTGCTGCAGGGAGTAGTTAGAGGGGGAGTAGGAGTTCCCCTTTTCATCCTTCAACAAACTGAATACCTCCAGGTAAAGACTGTTCAGCTGCTTCTTCATCTCTTTGAGATTTGTCTGGTTCTCTCTCTTCTCACTCAGCAGACGCTCCTTTTCCTCCTTTAGAGAGTCGAGCTCACTCTCCAAACCCACGATGTTTTCCATTTTGCGCTTCCTACAGTTTTGTGCAGCTACCTTGTTCTTTCCACGGCGGCGTATGTCTCGGACCAGGGCCAGCTGGGACTCATTCAGTTGGTGTTTTGACATGAGCTCATTAAAGTCATCCACAGGTAAATTGATTATCATATCAACAGTGAAGGGGATTTTCAGGGACTTGGCCCTCTGCTCGTCTCTGGTGAGACGCACATCTGAGCGTCTCTTCAGCTTGTCTTTGGTGAATGGACCTCTGCCGTGACCACTCTCCTCGGCCAACTCAGTCCTCTTTTTGGGACTCTCTTCGCTCTGCTCTGATGACTGACCTGATCTTATGTAAACAGGAATCGCTGGCAGCACATCATCAGGTGTGTAATTTAAAGAGAACATGTCGGAGTAGTCAGACTGGGCACTTCCCGGATTGTGATCTATGTCATCCATGTCTGAATCACTGTAACCATAACCTTCATCATAGGCAGACTTTCCAGGTGAACTTGAATTAGGACTTGCATTTGATATGCCAGAATCTGAGTCTGGCATTTCAGCTGTGAGGCCTGGTTTGTCCCTGTCAAAGGCTTCTCCTGGAGAGAGGCTGTACAGCTCCATTGGGGTGTAAGGTGCATTACTTAGAATATCAGATTTGGCATTATTCTTGTATTCTTCAAATCCAGGTTCAGCACTGCTCTCGGCTGCATCATTCTTTGGGTAAAACATGTCACAAAAACCCTCCGCATTGAAGTTAGCAGTTGGAGCATCCACTGGGCTTAGATTGTCTGAAGGGAGTACATTGAGAGTGGCAGCATTAAACGTACTGAGGTATCCAGAGGGACAGGTGCTGACATTGTTTGGACTCTCTGACATGGGGTAATATGTGTAGTTTGGATTCTGCACTTCTGAGCTGCTTGGGTAAGTATTAGTTACCAGTGTGTCCTCTATTTGCATATTCATGCACTGCTGTAAGAAAAAAAAAATCAATACAGAATTAAAATGCAGTTCATAAAGAAGTTTTTTTTCAAAACAAACAGAATTGATTAGGTATCTATCTAAAATTCCCAATCATAGTTCAATTTCTACTCCCATACAAAGAAAGTGACAAAGAAAGTTCAGAGTAACCTAATTGAAATATAAACTGCGCCTGTACAAAATACTATTTTATCTACCTATTCCTAGTCATCCTGTTGTATTACTAGTTCAACATTCAAACATAATCTCAGTAAAATTCACTGCACACACCTGCTTCCACACATGCATATGAGAGAGAGTCCCAAAACCAAACAAAAAGGCGTTTGTTCTGAAAGCTGGGCTCTAGCCGTCCATGCATTCTTTGGGTATTTGTAACACAACTCAAACCATGGCACCATTGATGCAGCAGAATCCATGTATTATACCTGCAGCTCAGGGAGAGACAAAAGCTCCATCCAGGCCTGCTCCAAATCTGTGGACCCCCTCTGTGGAGGCAATTGGGCTGAAGGTGTGGTGGGCAGCAGAGGCGGCTCAGGCGACATCATCACACTGCTGTTAGGTGAGACAGCAGATGTACCCAGGCCGACTGAGGTATCCTGTAGATAAAGACAAAGACACAATAAGCATGCCCCTACAGTTATTATAAATAACATATTTAGTAAATATTTACCTCTGTCTCTACAGGAAATGTCTCTGCCAAAAGCTGCATACATTCGTCAAATGATATGCCACTGTTATTGTCTTCAATGAAAGGGACAGTCTGTAAAAATACAACAGATGAGGTTAGATCATCTATATGCTACTAAAATTACAAATGTTAAAACGGCAGCAGAAACATCTAACACTAACACCTGCCTCTACATTATTTGTGCCGATGCAAAACTACAGACCCACCTGTGCCTCAGTAATAACACAGGATGGGGTGGTTACCTAGCTACAGCAGCTTTAGCCTATCATAGGAAGTAGGAGTGGTCCTGCCGTGACATGAGTAATGATGCCTGGTGCATGTACCTGTGTAACCTCCAGAGGTGTGGTGACTGACTGCAGTGGGATGCTGGGCACGGGGCGGGGTATATACTCTCCAGTCTCCTCATCGAGTTGCAGCTGAGCCAGCAGAGCCTTCTCCTGCTCCTGAAGCAGATGCAACCTCTTCTCCTCCTCCAACTCTCGCTGCCTCTGGAGCTCATATTCCTTCTGACGGTGGTTGTAGTCAAACACCTCACGCCTGGCCCCCAGATCAATGTCCTGCTTCCACAGGATGTCAATCAGCTCCATGTCCTGTAAAGAGATGCACAAATACAGACAACTGAGCTACATGAAGGCTGGGAGCCAAGAGTCTGGGCTGTGAACACCGGCGCATGTGAGCTAAGAGCAGTGTGCCTGCTCTGGAGCATGGCAGCTGCACCCGCCCCACCCCATCCCACAGTTTCTGTGCACAGACAAGGCTGGCAATAATGTCGAGTGGCAGGCGTGGCATGAATAATGGATATACTTCTCCATTTCTCTATTCTGCCAAGGTGCCACCACACAGCTTCTCCAGACTATCACCTACACCTGATACTCTACCCTACCCTTGTAAGGCAAGTTGCAGTTACCAATCTGATTAAGAGGTGTGAATATCTCTTGTTGCATCCAAAGGGCAACAGCAGTTAAAAAACAGCCATAGAGGCACTAGCATTAAATAAGTTTGTTTTAGAATGAATTATGTTCTCATTCACTAACCACAACAACTCCTTATACATAAATACATATACACAAATGTAGGTTGCAAATGAATACAAGTTCAGGATGTGATACCTATATTTTAATGGTCCTGTTAACATACCGTCTGTACATAAATATTTACACTGGGCATCATTAGTGGAGAATTCTATTGAGCTAGTTCTCTTTTCATTTCCCACAAACTTTGATGTGACCGTTTACTTGACAAACTGGTATGTCTTAAGATAAACTATGCCTTTTCTCTTTTTTTCAAAAGGAAAGTCTATCACATGGGTTCTGAATGTTGCATAAACTCCAAGATCCTTGTTCAGAAATTTTTCAGAGCGTGTGACATGTTTGTTCCTCACATTTGGTTATAAACAGAACTAATGGACACAACCTCATGACACAGCCTGGAGGAAGTGCGGAGGAAACTGCCCACAACAACAAAAAGGATGATATATAATAAAAAAAACATAAGACTAAATGGTGGTGTTCCTGGTCGAAGCCTATGACAATGACCTCCAACTAGAAGACCGTTTGTTGACAGATGTGGTTGCTACAATTGTACCCCTTCAAAATAAAAAGCCACAAATCCGTTTTACCTCAGCATTGCATCAGAGCTGTGGTTGCTGATGGATTACATGTTACTATGGCTGCCTACTATAAATCATACTTAACCACAGAGAGGTGCACACACAAGCAGACATTAAGGCTGCTCTGGGAATGAGGAAGTCTTCTTAAAATGCCTGAGCACACTTCTTGAGGTAATCTATTTCCAAACATGAAAAATCCACACTACTCTGTGCTGCTCACACCACAAAAGCCTCATCAGACAGGTCACACAAGTTCTTTAAAAAAACAACTCACTTTGATTACGTGAAAGGAGGGGATAAATAAGATTACATTATTCCCTTTAATATCAAATGGTAGTTAATGGTTATGTATGGTCCTGTGGCCACTATAAACTCATTAACATGTATCTTACTTACAGAATCCAGCCAAACACATTGAGGGAAAGTGGGTGTGTCTAAGATCAGGTTATCAGTAACAGGGCTCATGTTGGCGCTGGTACAGGGAAGGCTTGTATTACCACCATTTCCTATAACTATAATACAATCCTATACACACACCACCGAACAATGTACCATAAAAAATACTTGGAATACCACAAACCAATCTTGTGATCTCAAACGAGACACAAAAACTACACTGGGTATTGCCAGAGATTAAACCTTACATTTTCATAGAAGCTTTCCACATTACTTACCACATTATTGAAAAATAATTTTAGCTCATTTTAGTCCCAATAATATAATAATGACTGTAAATGGCAGCTTATTTTATTTGTGGTCAATTACGTTTTTCTGCCACTTTTCGTTTTATGCTTTTATTTTGAAAAGTGTACCTGTTGTCTCGCTACTTCCGGTTTCTGCTAACGCCA
>JAVQKC010143371.1:0-21019 GCA_036025475.1 Philypnodon macrostomus | reverse complement strand
TAAATGAAGACTAAACCAAGTCTAAATGAAGACTAAACCAAGTCTACACCAGGTTTTAAGATCTAAACCCTAAAAGACTAATGGGACAAAATAAAGTTTTTACCAAATGCATTAAGTGTGTCTAAATCTGCTAGGCTTCCACACTATCATAGATCCACTTCTTTGCGTAAAAGTGTATACAGAGAACACATTGTATCGTACTAGCTTTACTACTGATTTTAACATTAACATTCTTACCAGATAATGTATCCTAACGAGACAATGTTTTTGATCCTGATGGGTCCTTTGTAGCGTTTCAGATTCAAGTAAAAGCTACTGGTGGTCTATCTTTACGCACCTGTGGCGTGTGCAGAGCTGAGCCGAGCAGCGCTGAGGAAGGATGAAGGAGGAGGCTGCTTCACCTGTCGTTACCTGTGGCTCACTCCAGGAGCAGCGGTGCTTTTTATATGGCCCCGCGCCGGGCTCTGCCGCTGATAGTAGTTCAAAGGTCGCGCCCACAAGTGCACCCTGCGAGTCGGGTAACACTGCTGTGTAGGACGTGTGGGACACGCGGATAGCACCTGTCACTAGCAGCGATAGACTGTAATGTTAAAAATAATATTCATTCATTTTGTGTTTTTTTACGCATTTTACGCAATTTGGTCAGTGGTATGGGGGAAACATGCATCCTTTAATATAGCCTACTGTACTTTTTAAAAATACACCCGTCTATTTAACCCGTGACCGTGGAGTTGAAGTCTAGGCTCAGTCATTAAACTTAGCTTATATAAAAAATAGATATACAGTTTTTAATCTTACCAATTGCGTATTTCGCGCATTCAAAACGACCACTTCGTTTTGTATCATGAAGTCATATCTGTCTAGCTAATTTCTTTATGGCAGCTTGTTGCTAAAGTAACATTCCATCAAGTTAGCTCCACGGCCTATAACCTATATAACCCCGAACACAGCGACCTACTTTAGAAACTTAAATACATAAATGTATAGACTGCATCATGCATCCTCACAGGTGTTGATAGTAGGCCTATACATGCATGCATGAGACGTTAGCATAGTCATAAATCATCCATTAGTCATTTAGTCAGTTGCCCTCTGGTGGTTGTCTTTGGAAACAGATTTTACAGGGGTTTTTTTGTATAAAATGATTCAGGTCTTGACCCCAAATAAGTTTTCTCTTTTTGAATATTCATTATAATCTATACTCTCCCTCAAAAGAAGCATCCTGACCATGCTTCATCAGCATTTCACAGTAGTTATATGTGTGTGTTTTAGGTCTAAACCAGGCATGATTAATGCAAAGCATGCATTACTTCAAAAGGATAAAACAGCATTCATACGATAACTTAGTCAGGTCTACTCAAGGTCTAAATCAGGACTGAACCAGTTCAAACTGGGTCTTAACCAGGTCTAGTAATGGACTAAATAAAGATGAAACTATGTATAGGCAGAAAAAAATATCTGCTTTAATATGGATAAAAGAGGGACTAAACAGAGTGTTCAAGTAATTCAGGAATAAACCAGTGCTAAATGAAATGTAAACTAGGTCTAAACCAGGGCCAGGACTATGTCAAATCCAGGATTAAACTAACAGTTGTCCACACATCAACAAACATCCACCAGAGCAGGACTAAAGAAGAAACAAACCTTTTATAATAGGGATGTTAAAAAACATGCCTTTGCACATTATATACTATCTCTGTATTCCTATGCATGATGATTTAGTTTAGTTTATGGTGCCTCTGATAACACACACACATTCATATATAGCTCCATATAAAGTCACAATAATAGCTCTAATTTTATCTAAGGTAAACTGTGTAAATATGAGTGAATGATTAAGCCTCATATCAACACTTTAAAGCTCTATAAAGTCATTAGAGGAGATTTAAAAGCTTGGGTGTAAAAAAGTTCACTGGGTTGAGAGTGGAAAAAATTATCGAACTCCATCAGTTAAGATATTACTTATACTGATTAACAAAGATGATCTGGTAAAGAGGAGTTGTCATGGTTATTATATTTAGTGGACACACAAAGTAGCGGTGTCGAAACACTCCCATACTCAAGGGTTTACAGTACTGGTAAACTAGCCACAGCTGCCATGGGGTGGACTGCTGGAAATGTATATATTATATCCTGTGCCTTTCAGAACCCCCAGAAAACACGCCATCACAATCAGCGGGTGCCCAAGGACACAGTGGGAGTATGAGCAGTGATCAAACCATCAACCTTCTGGTTCGATGATGACCTGCTCTATTAGACACTGATGCCCCAGTAGAAGTAGTGGTACACTTCCCAGTGATGTTATTGTGTTATTAATAAGGTTTTATTTGATTGTGTTTTTTTTACTTGAGAGTGCTTCTTCCACCTCTGGAGTTAGACATTTTCCTGTAAAAAAGTGTCCCAATGACTTATTCATGCATTCAAAAACACAGGTGAATGTGTTATTGTGTGAGGGAGTTTTTATACCGTAATGTGATACTGTAATACTGTCATGGCCTTCAAAAACAACAGACTCTGACCCGTAATCATACAAGTGATGACTGTTAGTTCACTCCCAAAAACAAAACACACAAAACAGCTGCTGTCGCCATCACCACAATAACGTTTAAACAAAATGTTGTTGGCCTAATAGAGTAAAAACAAGACCTAGCATGTTATATACTGCTCAAGTTTAATTTGTATAATGTCTACATTTGTGGTTGTATATAATTGAATATGTATTTGTATTTATACATTAATACAATAACCTTTTCAAGCTTGCTAATCTACAAAACTCTCAAGACACTTTTTTATTGATAAAAAAATAAACCTAGGTAATTGTAGGTAATTTGTTCAACATAGCTACTACCTGTAGACAAATGAATAGTAGCTTAGTAGCTAGCTACAAAAGAAAACTGTAAACACTTGGTTCAGATAGTACAATTGAAACTGTTCGTGTTTTGCCAGAACAAATGTAGGTTTCTCACAGAAAACCTCTGCAAAAAAAGGCTACTACCATTTTTATAAAACAGTACCATTTCTAATTACAATTTTCTTGCTAGCTCGTTCCCCGGTGTCTTTAGAGGCAGCTAATTATTAGCATACAGTTATCTAGTAAATGCAGGCCTACAGTTTTGGTTATAGTTGGTTTTAATTGAGAGGATGTAGAAAGAACATTTGAAACAGATTTCAAATAATAAACAGCAATGAAAAGAATCTATGAAAAAATATTTCATAACATCGTTCGTTAAGATACCTATAATTCATCTGTAATTATCTGCAGATAAAAACCATACAGTTAGGTGGAGTCCATTAATTATTGATAATATTTCATAAATGACTGATAACTCACAATGTTTATATCAGATTTGAAGGGTAAGCTTCTGTTGCTACTGTATGATGTAATAGAATTTATAGATATGTATTTGGCTAGAGCTGTTTGATGCTGTCCTTGACCTACACTTGTTTGCATGAGTTTAACATGAGACGTACTTATTACGCCTGATTGTCTAAAGTCTGACTGAGTGTGTAGAAAAAGTCTATTTTAGTAGCATCTTAAAGGGACTACTGTATACTTTACACATAGTTAATTATTGACGAACACATTTCACCCGGAGTGACTTCAAAAGACCCACTTATGATTATATGATTATAGGAATGATAGAAGATCAGATGAGCCTTACCTTTCACCTTTGGAATCACATTGTTCATCCACCCACACACTAATCAAAATACTTGTGCTAATGAATCTACTCTACTCTGTTAAGATATAACAAAAAATAAAGGTTTCTATTCACACATCTGTATTTATTTGATAACATTTAATATTAATAATTCAGTATTTCTGTTAGTTAGTTCTGTTCACGGCTCATCTAATCTGGATTGTTTTGTTTTTGTTGAGGACTGTATCTAAGTGAATCATTGGCCCGGGTCAGTGGGTTGATGCCACCTCGGTGCCATGCTGGCACAGTCCATGTACGGTCAAGCGCTATGTCCTAGAGTTACAGCCGGGCCACCCTGCAGTACTATGCTTTGACTAATCCATAAAACCATAAAGATCAGCTGTTGAAACTGGCCTGCACTGGTCTAGTGTCTGGGGGAGGTGAGTAGAGGATTATCAAGGTCATGAGCCTCAGACAGTCAGAGTGGTGCAGGGATGAAGTGTGCATGAGACACACTCAACTCTGTCTTATCACTGTATAACAAAGTTAATATCTTATTTAACTCAAACAGCATGGAAAATCCCTTAAGATTCTCTGACGTGATAGTCTGATAGACATCACAAAGACACATGCATAATTAAAGGTCTAAGTCTAAACTACATTTATTAGGAGCTTTATTTATTTGTTTAAACAACAGTAACAATGACAACAGCTCAGGGATAAACGTTCATGTCTATGCTACTACTTAGCTTAGTACTTATAAGTGAAAATAATCCCTTTAATATTCCATCATTAGTGCAAGTAAAAAATGAAATTAAAACATCTGACTAACAAGTTCAAACCATAGACTACTGCTGTTGCACACTTTGCAAGTTGGCTTCTGGAGCATGCTGTTAGAGTTTAGCTTGCGAGCTATAGTTAATTGGTATGCACTTATGGACAGAAGAGTATTGATTTGGCCTTGCTTAAAGTGCATTTTTCTCTATTACACATTTGTGTGCAGTAAAAAGTAAGTAAGTAAATAAGTGCCATTTAAGGAGAGATCTTTTTATGTGATTAGTATCTGGAAATCACAGCCACACAAAGCCCACTCCCGCCTGTACATAAAACATATGGCCTACAGACTATTGTCCCGTACTGTGTTTGGACCATGTGATGTAATTTAGTGGCGACAGCACAAAGGTGGCCTTCAGTAATCAGTCGGGGGTCTAATGCTCTGTGTCAGGGTCCCACTGGGGAAATAATCATTAACCAAACAGCCTTTTAACAAGAGAGGTTATCACAGAGGAGAGCAGTGTTCAGAATCTAAAGTCCCAGTTTCACATGTGGCTTCTCTGCAGCAGAACAGATAAGATTCAACACTGCATTTAGCATCAACACTCATCATACTTGGGGTGCCAGTTTGATTCCCACATCATACTGTCATTGTGTCTTTGGGCTAAACACTTCAACCACTCAATGTATAAAAGTGTTAGTGCCATGGTTATTTTCACTTCAGAAAAGATTTGGCTTTCAAGGTACCATTTTATGGAATTGAGAGACCAGGACTATAAACCAGTCATATTAAAAACTGGGTCTGGGTCTGAATCGGATATATGAAGGACTAAACCAGGACTAAACCAAGACTAAACCAAACAAAAACTAGGATTAAACTAGGGCTGGTTCCAGTCTAATCCAGGATTTAATCAGCAGTACTGGTACTAAATTAGGTTTAAAACAAGCATAAATCAGATCTAAACCGAGACTAAACCGAGACTAAATTAAACTAAACAGGTAACTTAATAACACATGAACAACTAGAAAGAACCTGTTACCACAAAAAGTAACATGGTAATATACAGTACATCTAATCTATTTTATCACTGTTGATGGCCCGTTGTATATTACTAACATACAGAAGAGTGCATCAGCCATAATTTACAAATAAAAAAACTGATAATTAAAACTAGCCTTGACCTTGGGACAGCATGGGTTATTTACTACAACCTACTACACCCCCCTAGTGGATACAGCAGGCAGTACTAGTATTCTTAGTGTTGAAAAGTATTCAATCAAAAGCACAGTCGTCTGGTGGAGTATGAGCAGATGTCCATCTCTGTGCCGCCACTGAGTGGAGCTGCTGTAATGCGTTTAAGCCTGGACTACATTATTTTCATTTACCAGCAGATGGGGATACATGGTTCACAGTAGCTAGAGTCACAGGCCTTGGATGCTGATTCTTGGTCTCGATGTAGTGGGAAGTCAGTGCTTTCAGAAGTTTGCAAAGCCATGATAGATATTGTAGTGTATACTGTAAGGTTTACTTCATTTATTTAAGTCCAGATGTGTCAGTCCTTTTGCCATCACCATCATTTTCTATTTTACATATTTGACAAATTGCTTGACCACGTTTTATTTATCTATATATCAGTGACAGTTCATATAAATGCAGTTATATATAGCCGTCAAATGAGTTAAAAATATTCACTGCTATTAGGTATACCTAATGAAGTGGCATTTGTGGTCTTCTGCAAAAGGAGCCTGTCTGCGTTGTTTTGTTGGTCTTCATATATCTTGCTTGGAATTATTTCAAGTTAATGTTGCCTTTTTATTGTCTTCAACTAATCTAACCATTGTCCTCTGTAAAAATCTGGCATCAACAACACATTTTTTGTACAATTCCCCGACAATCCCCGTATATGCAATTTAAGAAACACTTAGAAATGCCACACTAACACACTACCCGTTTACATTGCTTAAATTACCTTTCTACTCGATATGTGGTTTAAACTTCAGCAGATTTGTCTTGATAAATGTACTAAATTGCTAGCATGTGATTAGCATTAAAAAGCAGTAGAATAACTAATAAACTGGCCAGATAGTGTGTGCAGTTTTTCAGTTTGTTTGTAGCTGGTGCCGCAGATGCTATCGTTCTGCATGAGTGTAACTTATTGGTGCTATCTGTCTGACGTAAGATGCTGTATCATCCACAGCTCACCCGGTGACACCTGGCCGACCTTGGCCATGATGGATGGGCAGGACTGCTTCATAAGTCCTGCTCTCTCTCTGATGAGGGCCCATTGCTCAGGCTTGTTATCACAACCACACTGATGATTTACTATGTGATGCTGTTGCACTTCATTAACATGGTGAGAAATGTAGATTGGAGTAAACGCTGAGTGAAGTGACCTGAAAAAACCGTGCAATGCATTTGGAGATTTGACAACTAAGGTAGTAGAACTAACCAGTAGGTTGGTGGTTTGATCGCTGCCAAGTCCATACTGCTGTTGTGTCACTGGGCGAGACACACCCTGCATCAGTCTATTAATGTATTCAATTGTTGTGGTGTGTTTGATGCAGTATGGCTGTCACGACACAATCAGTATGCCCTAGGATTGCTGTGGATACAGAGGAAGCTTACTAGTCTGTGACTGTGGAGTGAATGATAAAACACTCAATTGTAAATCATTGAGGGTTCACTTATCAGAGTCAAGAGCAACAAATACAGCTTTAGTAGTATTATTATTATAGTAATATTTTACTTTGAAAATCTATCCATTCTATCAGCTCTTAAACAGAGAAGAGCCAAGTTTGTACAGAGGAAGAAAGAAATGGACCCTGTGACATCTGATGATCTTTAGTACTTGAGCATGACCTAAAACAACAAAATATGCATCTTAGTAATACAGTCACTGCTATTATTGCAGCAATACTGAATGTGCAGTGGGCCAAAGATGTATTTTGGTGATGAATGTGCAGACTTTATACCTCCACCATAAAAGCCAGATGAGGCCCAAATGAGACTTGGTCATTACTCACCTCATTTAGCCACTCATTGAAAGCAGAGGTTCTTGTAAACACAGTTGGTTTCTTCAAGTCGTTGCACGTTTGAGAAGAAACAAAGCTGGTCACTCCCTGGATATACCACTTCCCATCCTGTCCCATACAGTTCAGAGGGCCTCCAGAGTCACCCTTGGATGGATAGATAAAAAGAAGCAGGTTTTCAATTTGAATTTCCTTGAATATTCAGCTTTTCATACTATTAATCACGAAGTAGTGTCTCCTTAGTGAGTTCTTATAGTTTTAACTAGTCATTGTCAGTTATAATTAATGGTTCAAACTGATCCCATATTTCTTTCAATTATGCTGTGCCTAATGCATTTTGTAACTATGAAATAATAATAACTGTAACCCTAAGTTCAATATAAATAAAGAGAAACTAACTCACATTGGACATATAATTAATGTAATGTAACTGTAACTTACATTGCATCCAGATTTGATGTCTCCTCCAGCACAGACCATGGTGCTCTTGACAGTGATGCCCCACCAGTCGCTGCGGCTGCATACACTGTGCTCCACCACAGGGAGGAGGGCCTGCTGTAGTCTGTCAGGCATAGGTCCATGGGCTGAAGGGCACACAGTAGAAGTGATGATTTTTCAGTTACTTTAGAAAAAATAGCTGAAGTAAGCATACATTAGGAAAGTCTGACAGGCCCAGAAATGTTATTTCTCTAATGATATACAATTACAGGGGCTTCAGTTTATAATGGAGAAAGTTAAACTAAAATATAATAATGGAGAACACAGACCAAAAGCTCATGCATTGGTTTATGTCTCAACATATTAAGGTTTTGTTTCCAGTATGCATGTCCTCCGTGTGTTACCGTGGGTTCTCTCCAGGTACAACGACTTCCTCCCATCCCCACAGATGCATCAATAAATCTAAATTGTTAGTGAATGAATGTGAAATTGAATGGTTGTCTGTCTGTGTATGTCTCACTGTCAGCCCTGCGTCTAACTGGCCAATGTCCTAGGTGTAACCTGCTTAGATCACTACTTCTCAAGTTTTTTGATTGTTTTAAAACAAACCAGTAACACTTTAGAATATCTGACCATGTTAAGTGTTAGTAAAGCATTAGTAACTATAAAGCACTTTGAGAACGCAGACCTCCACCAAGGAAGCTCATGTCCACGTCTTTTCTGACCTTCCCTGAAAATTTCATCCAAATCAGTTCAGAATAGTACTTTTTGAGAAGTTGCTCACAGATGGCACTCTTTTCCAAAAAGCCTGGATCTGGACGGTGATCTGGATCATTTGTGTAATTTTTGACCTTCCCAGATAGTTGCAAATTTGTGAACATCTGTGTTAAGTATCTATAGACTGTATTTATTAAAACTCAAATAACCCTGAGTAATCCAGTTTGCAATCTCTAGAAAGAAATTGCACCTTCAGTATATTGTGGTATAGTGATGGGAAAAATAACACATTCTCTTTGCTTGTGATCCATTTTAAGGCTTTGTGCCAGGTGTAAAGATAAAGATGTTTGTCTATATAATGGCCACTATCACATAATCTTTTTCCACTCCAGGATACTGTGATGTACAGAGATCAGTGCAGAGTGCTAGGCATGCAGTCATTACTGTAAAGGTTGCCCCAGCCCGAGATGAAACAGGGGGTCCCATGGGCAAGAATCTCCCCAGCCTCAGGAAGACAAGCCGGCCCAACGCTGTCAGTCATGATAGGGGCCTTGTCGAGTTTGAGCAGGGCGAGGTCATTCCTGTGGGGCAGATAGAGACATTGTATTACATTTCGGCTTAGATTACATTTTTACAATAGGAGTGTTATTGTGATATTTTTTAATGACTTCTTTTTGTGGGGCTATTCATTTCTCTCTGCCTAAAATGCTCATAATAGGTGCTTGTGTCTTTAAGGCTCTCTTTCCCCCCTCTTTCTATCCACTCCCACTTTGACGATATCCAATGCAAACGGTGCAAAGTAATAGCAGATTTTTTTCCCAATTATCTAGAAATGGTAAGTGCCTCATCTTTGTGGATGTGTGGATGTTACAGACATATTTTTAATTAATTAATTGTTTCATTAACGAGTATCAGAGTAATTCTGAGGCACTGACCTACTTATGAGCTTAAACCATTATTTTTAATGTAGTTACGTTACAAAACCATAATATGACCTTCTATTGTTGGCATTGAGCTATAGTGAAATTTAAGTCTACTGTAAAAAGCTAAAATAATGGTAAACTAAATTAATTACAAATAGTTAACTACAAAAAAGTGAAGGCCTGGCTCTTCAGCACTCCATTCTTTCCTTACCCATTACCCACGTGGTCAATGTCCCAGTTGGGATGCACCACAATGCGCAGGATGTCCCGGATTTGCTCTGTTCCCTCTTGGATGCTCATGTCATGCTCCCCCAGAACCACCCGGTACACATCTCCAGGCCTGCAATACCCCATAGAATATATAGTTCCCATTAGATACACATGGCTTTTGAAGGTTTACTAAGGCTTTCCTGTGCAGTTGTGTCTGACCAGATGCAGTGGCCTGCGGTGAGCACCCAGCGAGGAGCGATCAAAGTCCCCCCACATGTGTGATGAAACCGGCTGCCATGCTTTACCTGCAGGGAGATCTGACAACATCCAACAGAATAACAGGTAAGATGCACTGTGTAGTTTGGTCTCTGAGTACAACAGTACAACAAGCTGTACATTCGTTGTTATATAGATTAATAGATTATTGTTGTTATTGTTTATGTGGCTGGGCATGGGGCAATTAACTACATGTATATATGTCTATATACACATAATATATACATACACACATATAAATAAATGTGTCACAATCCATTTTAAGGTCTTGAAATAAAAGTGCCTGCAACTCAACAGCACCAGTAAATACATTAATCGTTTCCCCACTAATTCTAAGGACTTTCCCCACCACTATGGGCCTTAGGCAGAGTACACCCCGGACAGTGGTCAAGCCATGGGGTAAAACACTAAGACATACTGACACTGCCTTTCATTTTGTTGATGATTATTGTACTGTAATAAGCAAGAAATGTTGATTGACAGATTACTATAGCCAGAAGTGGGTCTGGAATCCAACCGAAACATATTCAACACATACTGTTTATTCTAAATGCACTATACAATGCACAATAGCTCCTAACACTGAACAGTACCTGCCAGGGCCAACTGTGTGGCAGTGCGTCCTCTCCGTTGACCACTCGGTTGGTGTTAGGTTTCACAGCAGGTGTTCCACAACCATACACTGAAACATAACATAATATTGTTATCATCTAAAGACTGGTCTCATCTGTATTTACATGTGACCTGTGCTCCTCACCATATGCTACGTGCAGCAGCAGGGCGGCCAGTGTCCACAACATGGTGCAGTCTGGTGAATGCGGTCCTCTCATCTCCGCTCTTATATAGCCTACCAGTCTGTGTATGTATGTACTGAGCCAAAAAAAGACAGATAATGTGAAATGTACAAACCCTGTTATCAGCCTGCTCCACAGATTGTAGCTGGGAAGACCTTCCTCTGCAGCAGATGCGCCTGTTGGCCAGAGTCATGAAACAGAAATAAGTGACAGAAACCACAGGGATACAATATAGAGTACTATACTGGTGGATTATTCAGATTCACTGTTGTCATTGTGTGAAGCCCAATCACAAGGTTTTCAGAGGGACACAGTAATCAAAGGTATCCAGTGACTTTGGACTTTACTCAGTGCTATACAACTGGGTGAAAAGAGTGGGTCTCTTGGAGGCTGAATATACAGAATTTTTACTGCTTTTGCTGGTGTGGACAGCAGGTAAATGGTTTAATTTGAACTTTTTTTGTATTGCATTGAGATGTCCAGTGAAGCAGAATTGATGCTGTTTGTGAAAATAAAGCCAGAGGAGTAGCTGAGGCTGCAAAATAGAACAGAGAAACTGAGACTGTGGTTTAAGTTCAAAAACACAATTTCTTCCTTTTACCGCAGAACTTTATAGTTTTGGGTTACCTTCAAGAGAAACAGGCCTGTAACAACTTTTTGGGATTTAATAACATGTTAGGTTCACGAGGGGCCCATGTTCCTGACTGTAGTCTGGAGCCAATTCTTCACGCCTCACACAGACAGTATCACTTCCTCCACAGAGAAACTAATATCTCCCAGGAGTGGACAGCATTTCTTCAATTTAGAAAGAAAATCTTATTAATATGACCTTAACAGGAAAAGCTTTGTTAATTCTCTTACCTTATGTAGCAAGCTGCATTCTTGTGAGATGAATGACTGTATAAAAGAAAATACATGTTTTATGACTTGATTTGTTGGGGTGCTATCCTTGATTGTGTTGTCCAGTGGTGTGTATTGCTGTGCATGGGCGGGTCTTAGGTTATCTTCTCTCAGTAAAACTTAATATTAACATGCTGATATGTATAAAGTATGCTGATATATATTCAGAAAATGTTTTTTATTGTATTTTTTAAATTTTAAATCATAGCTATCTGTTAATTAGCTCATTGAGTAGTTGATTATATATTTCAGTCATCTCTAAATGTTATATATGCCCCCCTTTCTTACAATCACTTTCAATTAAACTATAAAATGTGTAGAGTTCTACACTTATCTGTGTTTTTGCCAGGTTAATAATTATTTATGAGGGCTGTGCACAAAATTCTAGAAAGACTGACATTTTGAGGGAGAGAAATCATTATCAAGCTCAATATCTTTGACCATTAGAAGCTGAAAGACCCCTATGACAGTATAACTTTTACAAAGCAAATGTATATTGCCTGAAAAGAGAAGACTTTTCTTGTTTTATGTTTAGATAATAACCTACACTGGCTGATGCATTTATATTCATGATGTAGACATGTGCAGAGTGTTTACATAACATTGGGGGTGACACAACTGTGAATAATTGTGATTGGGGCTGTAAATGTTATGGCCGGTGATGAATTAAGCAGCGATGTTAGTGGCTCAGGTGGGACGTTTGTGCACATCCATAAATTGTCACAAGTTAAACAGTGTGTAAAAGATTCAGCGGCGCCTCTAAATCACTTTTATGTGGCTGTTTGTAGAGTGATGCTGGTGTTTGCAAACCTTCCAAATTGTGTTTTTTATTGTTAAAACCCTTCCATGATTTTTAGATAAGTCAATTTGGGGAGCAGAGTAGCAATCTTTTCCATATATTTTATGACAGAGCACTAAAAACTGAAGACACAAATAAATGATTAATGTCATTATTATGAATGTACTTTGAAATTGGCATAATAAAGCACCCATGTCAATTACATTACACAACCCTAGTATTTTTTGGTGCCTGATTAAATTGGGATTCTGTGTCCGGGGATCTGGTCGCCGAGGCTCCCGCCTTTGACCACCACCTGATCCACACATCGACATTGAGAGGAGTCAGCTGAGGTGGCTCGGGCATCTGTTTCAGATGCCCCCTGGACGCCTCCCCCGGGAGGTGTTTCAGGCAGGTCCCACCAGGCCCCGGGGAAGACCCAGGACACTCTGGCGGGACCATGTCTTTCGGCTGGCCTGGGAACACCTCGGGATTCCTCCGGAAGAGCTGGAGGAAGTGTCTAGGGAGACTGCATCCCTGCTTAGACTGCTGCCTCCGCAACCCGGCCCCGGATAAGCGGAAGAAGATGGATGGATGGATGATTAAATTGGACAAACCTAAGCATACAATGATGATGATGATAATTGTGTCCTCAACATTCTGTAAATACTTGTCCATTAAAAGTTAAAAAGCTTAAATGCTAACTAACAATGCAATTGTTATATTAATTAGGCTTGTTAATGAACCAGGCTCTCACATTACACACACCTAGTGGACTAGCTGCCAGTTGCCCAAACCATCTTAATTATTCATATTTTGAGATATGTATTTAGTGGCTGATGCCAATTTCTCAATCAGAAATGTACGGGCCTCCACTATGCAAATGCTAATTTCATCTTTGTTTATTAACATAGACTATTTCTGGAAGGCTGGCATAGTGTCCAATTAAACTTCTGTAAAAATCATCAAAAGCCTTGAGTCATAAATGAATGAGCTGTTTACACAATGTGCCACTTCAAGATCTTACATAAACACAAGAAGGAATCTGTGGAATCAGCCTGAGTGCCCCCAAATGCACTTCATTTGGTACAGACGCCACAACTGTACAAAAATGTCTCATGAGCTGCCGTCTATCTTCTCTCCTTTTTAATAAACCATCTCTGTGGGACATGATTGCAGTATCACATGACATTTTATAGCATCAGATATTCAGCTTTTATGGAAAATCGCTGGAAAAATGACGGTTCGGTATAAAATTATATGGGGCTACTTTAAACCACCGGCTCCTATAAAACACATTACTGCTTTTTATTCTCTGCAAAAAAGATTCCGGCATAGACATTGTCCCGCTCAAGTATGTAAATCGATATTTCCAGAGCTGGCCGCAGAAGCCGGGCCTTTGCTCTTCTTTCGGTGGTAGCTTCAGACAGAGATGAATGACCAGAGAGCAGCCAGTGCAGTTTAAGGCCAAGTATATATCTCCCTGGGTTTTTAGATCCGTCAGGAAATGCTGCCAATTAGACTTTGCAGCATAAATCACACTTTACAGCCCCTTGTCACAGCACGTGGCTCCAAACGCTAGCTTTTCCAATGTCCGTGAAAGAAAAATATCACTCATTAATACAAGACATGAATGAATGCATGTGATTTGAGACGCTATGTGGTTTTCGTCTGTGAAAGATAATATCATATGCAGTGAATCTAGCGGTGATTTATGTTGTTTTTGGGGAGAATAAATGCAGGAATGTTGCCTGTATGGTGTGTATGTAAGAGTGGAGCCTGCCTTAAATCAACAGTAGGCTATTTAGACCCTAATAATGGTCTTGTATTATGTAGTGCTTTTTAAGACAAGTGCTTTACAATGAGTGTATTCAGTCACCCACTAGTGGCACTATACCTCTGGAGCCACAGTTGCCTTGGGGCAGAATAATGGAACCATGTAATCTATTATGCCTACAGCCTTTACCAACACTAACAAACACACCAAGGCAATTCAGCTAAAATATAAGGCACGTTATGTGAACTGTCTTGCTCAAGAACACAATGGCAGTATTAAATAGCAGATAGACCTATACTACCACCTGAGCCACAGCTGCCCCTTGTCTTTCATAGTGGTGGCAGGTCATCACACAAGTTGCTAATAAGAACGAGCTACAAAATAAACATACAAATGTCTGAAGTTATATTTTACACCATCCTATGGATATGGACAACATGGCTACACATTTGAATAAACAAATAGTAGCCTATAAACTCAAAAGCAGATGTGGCGTAATGTGTTAATCACTATTGTTCTTTTTGTCAGTAGTCTGCTTTAGTTTAGTTAATTTCTGATTCTTCTAAACAGAAACTTTACGACATATAATTTTCTTTTGATATGGTTGTCAAAAATACGTTTCTGGAGTCGTAACCTGATCTGTTGCAGTTGTAAACCTTAGCACTGGAAATTGGACATGGACAGTAACTTTTAAGTAGAGGAAAAGATGATGTTGCTGTACGAGAAAGTGTCAAGTCTCCATTTTTCTCAACAGACACATGTTTGTTGAGACTAACCTGGTCCATGGTGAAAAATCCAACCAGATAGTAGTCACTGTCCCAAGCTCAGATAAATGAAGACAGGAAGGGAATCATATTCTATTGAAACTACAACTGCATGCTAGAAGAAAGAATATTTGCTGTAACAACCCAGAAAGATAAAAGCCAAATAGACAGATATATACTTTAAAGAGTCCACATGGTAAACTCATGTCAAGGAAGACAATGATGAAAAACATGTGAAATACAATCTAGTAGTCACCACCAGATGCCACCAAAGGGCCACACATACCTTTATGTGCCAAGCCCTTGATCAGTTTTTAGATCAAATCCACATGTCAGCATAAACATATGGTTAGAGGTGGGTAGTAATGTTGGTTGCGTTTTTGTAAAAAAAACAATTTGAGTCTCTTCCTTGAGCACAGGTTCTGGCTTCAGGCTCGTCCCAACTCCGTACTAATTACCTAGTTATTTACCTAGTATCAATAGCTGTACTTATGTACCCATTTAGGTTGCTTTACCCACCTCTGCATCTTACAACATCTTATAAAAATGTTTGACTTTCTGATTCTGTCTAGTGCTGATAAGGTAATGTTCAGGCCTTCTTTCAAAAGTCACAAACACATTTACAGAATTAGGTGTACCACAAAAGAGGATGAAAACTATTTAAAAAACGCCTTAGGGCCCATTGTCAAGTCGGTATTAAAACGCACTCATGTGTATCCTCCATTTTTAATCTGTGCCCTAGTTTCCACATGAATGCACTTCCTCTGTTAGACATTGGGGTTAAGTGATCTCCTAAACAAAATGTTTCTTACACTCTGCATGAGGCATCAAAAGAATGTTCAACATGACGGAGGCCGATATCTGTCTGTTGTACGGAGATGTCACTTCACATTTGGCTCGACTTTGCAACAGCTCTTGTGTTTACAACTATGGGCCTCACCCGGGCACGTTAACTGATATTTTAGCATGTTGTAAAGCTTAAGCAGAATCAAAGAGCGACTTGTTTTGCCTTCACATATCCTGTTCTGATTGAAGAGGATTGCTGAGGTCATCGACGGAAAGAGGAACAAAGTGGATTCATCGACTTTGTTGTAAAACTGTGAGAAACCTCCGAGTCAACCCTGCAATAACAAGAAAGGAGATTTTAATAACAAAGCAATTACATACAGCCTGTTCATATAATTGGCACTGATAGATGAAGGAAAAGCAAAGACTGATAAGGTGATTTTTCCCAGGCTTTGCAGCTGAAGCGGCACTATTCAGGACTGGTCAAACTGCAAATGCATAAGATGTGCACCCATTTAACACATCCCCAACCCAGCACAATACGGCAGATGTCTCTGATTTATCTATAAAAACATGCCCTTGGACCTTTGGCTGAAGAGAACCTATTGTCACGGGGAGGACATGCAGACTCCACAATGCACCCCATTTTTACTAATACTGTTTATAGTTCATATGTCACAAAGACGGGATAGATGGTGGAAGAGCTATTAGTTCTCATGCCAGGGGGTTGTGGGTTTGATTTCAGGGTCAGCCAAAACACAATATCTCTGGGTGGATACGGCATGTCCTTCCTGTGTTACTGGGGGTTCTTTCTAGCATGGTTAAAAGAACTGGTAACTCTAAATTGTCCACAGACAATGAATGAAAGAGTACCCCGCCTAAGGTCCACAGTTGCAGGGATAAGCTCTAGTCACTTGCCAAACAGAAATAAGCTGAACGAGAAGAGTGTGTTGATAAAACATAAATATAAATGCATACAAACAGTTACTTACTCAAAATGAACCATCAAAACATTGCACTGTATCTATACAAGAGCAGTTTGTAGACTGTTTGAACAACTGGTCAAACTGCGCTCTTTATTTCTCTGCATTCAAACAATCCTTCACAATTTACTCTGTCTGCTTCAACCTTAACACCTCCAAATCCTGCAGTTAGTGAGTTTTCACTGCTGCTCCACAACATTCGGGGCACCTTTGGACTCCCGTGGCGACACTTCTCTGTTTGATTCATGGCTGCCCCCTCGTTTACCTCCCCTCTCTCCCACTTCCTCCAGTTCTCTAACTAAAACCTTGTTTGTCAAATTAAAAACAGTTTAGCCCACTGCGCTCTGCTGGGCTGCTTCACAAAAACAGTTTAGTTTAGTAAGACAGAGACTAGTCTCATCTCTACAAGCCACACACCAATAGTGATATGATAGAAGCATTTTATTATAGTGACTGGAGATGGAAGTCCTGACTTTTCTCATGGTCATCTATCTCAGGACTTTGGACTGCTGAGGGTTGTAATTCTGTGACTGAAACAAGAACGCAAGTGAAATACAATATGGCATCAAACTATAAAGACAAATGAATTGAAAATATTGTTCAATGGTTCTGACTGGCCCTGGTGCAACTATTTAATGGGCCCCAAAGAAACAAAAAGCAGTAAGAAGCTTTGTAAAATATTAAAAAGTTAAACATGCAAATTGAAACAAAATATCAACCAATGTTAGAGCATAGTATTAGAGTCATATTTTATAGCCTGCTGTAGTTGTTTTTGTTACAACTAATGTAATAGAAAAAGCCAATCCTTAAATGGAGTTACTTCTTATCAAATTAATAACAGCATTATGAACAAAATAGGGAGTCTCCATCTTTTTGGAACAGCTGCATGGACTAATTCCAAAACTTAATTTGGTCTTTAAATGAACGTAACGGACTTTACTCGTTAACAGAGCAGAGTTTTAGTGTTGTACAATGACATGTTTCGACTGTTCCTGTAGTCTTCCTCAGAAGTTGTGTCAACAACATGAATGCCCCTTCGTCTGGATTTACTGTGCTGTTGGGGCCGCTTCCTGTTCTACTGCTCCAGGTAGTAGGAGTATCGCGCCAAAATCTATATAAATCAGCTGGCAAGACACTGTTGCAGGGATAAGCTGTCACTGTAACATCACGTGACAGTAACAGTCGAAACGTGGTAATGTACAACACTAAAACACTGGTTTGTTAATAAGACAACGTCATTTATTAGGCTGCATGACTGCACTGCCTGATGCTATGCTCCTGCCATGTGACATTTAAGAGTTTTTGGCACTGAGAGTTCAGCGGTTTTCTGGAGCTGCCACCTGGTTATTGTGACATGAAATTGAAGTTAGCAGATTCGCTACATCAAAAGGAAATGGCCATAATAGGGCCTAAACACTAACTTTCTGATGCCTAATGACCCCAGAATTAGCTGTCGGTTTAGATTAGACAGCTCAATGCTTAACACTAACCTACCAGGACTGAAATGAAATATGCTACTGAATTATGGTTTTTAAAGAGGTAAATGGTGAGATGGCAGCGGAGGGATGGTGGCAGAGAAACGCCAGACAAGGCAAGGCGTCTCTCCCACAGAGGCTAGAGTTACTTGGCTGTGACTGATGGACAATAACAAGGAAGTCTCCCTACACATTACTCCTTCATATTTCATAGTTATGTTCTGTCGCTGCACCCTTTACCAACAGCTGTTCATGATTTAGGATTAAGTACGCTATCTACAGTTATGCTAAAAGCGTAGACGGTTGCGTATTGAAAGCATTGCACTAGCCTCTATTTAGCCTAATTAGCCTAATTAGCCAAACAGCTAAAAAGGTTAATACAAGCTAGACAATGTTAGCAATAGCATCTTTATGACAATAGATCCCAATGGCCTTAAAGTTTTAGTGACAGTTTGTCTTTAGATATAATCAAAATACAATAATAAAACAAGAACAAAAAACAAGCTTAAGTTAATTGTAGCTGTAGCTAGGTTAAATGCAACCGAGGACCATACTGTAGCTATAATTAAGGCTAATGCACTTAAGCATATTGCTGTATGTACTGTCATGCAAATAAATGCAATGTTTTTTCTTTTAACAGATGGAACTCAAACTTACCAAAATGCTTACTTCCAGGATCCATATATGTCTGTAAATGGTAGGTCCATAATAGGGCCATTGAGCAGCTTGGGCTAACCTCACACTCCCACCAACACCTGCAAATTGGCCGTCTGCAGTGGTTTAATATACTGAGCTGTGAAGAGTTCATAAATCTGCAGCAACTTTATTAAAACTGCAGCAACACTGAACACAAATCCTCTCCAGACCCAACATTAGTTTTTAGGGTAATAGTGTTAATTTTCACCTTCTAAAGCACAATGTTTTACTTTCTCTCGCCCTCCCGACTCCGGTAGATAGAACTGATAGAAGAATAACCTAGAAGAATATTTATTTATTGCTTGCTACCTTACTTGCTGACATGCTCTCACATTGTGCATAGTGATAAAGTAAGGGCAGTTTGTCTGGTTTACTGTTGATCCACCTGTAACATAAATTAAGGCTTACTTCTACATAGTGTTTTGACAGTAGTCTTACAGTAGGCTTTAAAATAACCTTCTGTAACCCTATGTTGTATGTGCCAAACTGCAATAAAAATACAAATGGTGAAATTATTTTTTCTCTCACAGTGAAAGCCTGTTGGTGAACGCTGACTTCGGTAACTCTAGATGACCTCGCTGTCTCATGGCCGCCAGCACCAACGTGTTAATGAAAGTGACACGTACTCAGCTCAACCTGAAACTCGACGCTTAAACAAATACATACAAATCACTGCCCTGAAGTGTACAACGCCTCCTCCACAATACTTCGACTGGGGCCGAGCCATTGCCCCCTGTCTACCCAGGTAAATACACCTGTATATTTATAATTTCATGCAAACATTGTATAAATATTGTCCCTGACTTGCTGACATAGAGCTGGAGAGTGCTGACTGTTGCTGCTTCCGCGACATACAAAGACCTCTCTGTGTAACATGTAAGCATTCACACATGTTACATTTGAAGGCTACACATACACATTACCATTGCCTCAGACTATGGTCTTTTTACCCCCTGAGTCTACAGCTGAGCTTAAACGATATGTATTACTGAAACAGATTTTCTCTGATTTTCTAGTTACCATCTTGAAACATCAATTGAAATCCTATTAATAATATGTATGTCACCCAATGGACAAAATACTGTTTCTGGACAAATTTTTGTGTATGTATGAGTGAATGCTGAAAATATTTTTTTTTATGACAAACCAGAAATGCCACATACAATTGAATCTAAAAAATAAAGCCTCATTTAATTTAGAGGGTTTCTTTACACAAAAAGCGGCTATATAAAACACTTAACTAACTCTGGGGCAGTGACTCTTCAAAGTAAAACTACTATGAATAACAGCACATAAAAGACAATGCACATATAAGGTGAGCAAACAACAAAACTAAACAGTAAATAAACACTTCTAGAGATAAATCATCACCAGAAAAATCACACAATGTTGCATTATCTAAAACAATAGTCATTATTGCCAAGTAGTGGACAAAGGTTCTGTGGGATGCTTTTAACATTTTTTTAAATTTTAAAGCGATGTAAAACACATCTGTTTTCTAGTCAATCTAAAAGGCTGAACTGAAGTGGTGGCAGTGGTGCAGTGGGTAGGTGCTCGCCCTTCAACCAGAGGGTCGGTGGTTCAAGTCCCCGTCCAAGCACACGCTGCCGTTGTGTCCCTGGGCAAGACACTTAACCTACATTGCCTTAGAATGAATGAATGTGGTGTTGGTTGGAGGGGCTGTAGGCGTAGACTGGCAGCCACCCCCTCTGTCAGTGTGCCCCAAGGCAGCTGTGAGGGAATGAATAATGTAATGTAAAGCGTCTTTGAGTCTTGAGAAAAGCGCTGTATAAAACTAATGCATAATTATTATTATTATTATTATTATTATTATTATTATTATTATTATTATCGATTGCCTGGACTCCTTTTGCCTTTTTACAGTTTGTACAATACTGAAAAAAACAACTTTCAATTTCAGTACAACAACCTTTAAGTAGTTTGTCAATTAATCCAGTAGTCCTATAGGAGCACATTTTGTAACTGCCGGTGCTGAACTACAATCATCACAGCAGCATGCTAACAGATACCTGGTTGATAGTAGATGAGTAGTGAGG
>JAVQKC010143361.1:0-17146 GCA_036025475.1 Philypnodon macrostomus | reverse complement strand
TTTGCTCCTTGTTTAGACCTGGTTTACTCCTTGTTTAGACCTGGTTTACTCCTTGTTTAGACCTGGTTTACTCCTTGTTTAGACCTGGTTTACTCCTTATTTAGACCTGGTTTACTCTTTATTTAGACCTGGTTTACTCCTTGTTTAGACCTGGTTTACTCCTTGTTTAGACCTGGTTTACTCCTTATTTAGACCTGGTTTGGTTTAGTGCCATTTTATTCCTGGTTTTGTCGCAAACACCTTAACGGGCCCAGGTTTAGTTGCATTGGCACTGACAAAAATATGCATAGCCTATATCAAAAAATGCAAGTTATTTTTAAAAGACATAGTTTGAACTTATGCACTCACATAGTTGGAGGTTATGGTCCAGTTCCGTTGCCCTGTGCTGGAGGCAGGTTGACTGACAGCAGTCCGACTGGAAGGTTTTGCATATGCTAATTCTTATCAGGGTCATTTATGCAGATGAAAAATCCCAATAAGCAAATGAGTATCCATAGATTTATGTTTCTCTGTGTTTGTGTCCAGCTGTGGGTGTTCAAAACATCTTACACTTTTTTGTGTTTAAGGTTGTGGGGGCTGAAACCTGAAAACTACTTTGGGCTTGAGGCGGGGTGCACTCTGGACAGTCACTCCACATTCTAGCTAACTAAATATTATGAAAGTCTATACTCCAGCCAAGGGGGTTATTTTGCCCAGTATTGGTTGATTTCAAAAGTAATAGTCTGATTTTGATGTGTTCAGGAAAGAAAGTTGTTTGGGTTAGGGGGTTAGGGTTATGGGGTTAGGGTGTGTTAGGGTGGGTTAGGGTGCCATACAATGCGTTGCAGAAAACGCAGGGGTATAACCAGGCTGCTGGGTAAACTGAAGCAAATTGCAGATGCCGCCACGGCACAATTCTCAGCTTCACTACCAGTAATCCTTAGACTCACAAACTCACAAACCATCGTCCCTACCACACCAAAAAGCAGCGCTCCAAAAATCAAAACTACTGTCTCCAAAGCCCTCCTCTTTGATTGGGCCACATTCTCCTTGTGCCCGCCAACTTTGGCAGGACTTGGACGAATCAGAGCACAGATTACCGAAACGCAGCAAAATGTAACAACTATAAAGGACAAAAGCATTACAAAGATAGTTAGC
The DNA here is from genome assembly GCA_036025475.1 of Philypnodon macrostomus. Lineage (NCBI taxonomy): Eukaryota > Metazoa > Chordata > Actinopteri > Gobiiformes > Eleotridae > Philypnodon > Philypnodon macrostomus. The sequence continues at coordinate 16,009 of JAVQKC010143361.1, read as the reverse complement.
GTGGAAACAATGTCTTTATTAGACACTAAATAAACGCTGACACCAACAACACACAGCAGCCACAAGCAACCAATGCTAATATTTCTTATCTTGACCCCGCCCCTTTTCTTCAAACTGAGATATGTGATTGGGTAAACAGCCAGATACTGCTCCATACAGGTAAGGGAATTAAAATGGACTTTGAAAGACCAGGTAGTGCCAATAACCGATATACAATATCCCATTAAATCTTTCATCTCAACAAATGCCGCGATAGTAAATACAATACAGCTAAAAATTGTAATACTCTCCATCGCTGCCATATGATACGTGAAGTGATCTGAGTGACTTGCAAGACGATGCAGTTTCCATTGACAAAAAACAAAATAAAGAATGAAAATGGAAATTAGCAGTAGAGGTAAATTAAAAAATGTGTAAAAATAAAACAGGTGTGTCACAGTGGGATATGTGTAACAGAAATACAAAGAAGAGGCATTGGAGACCGGCGTTTTGTCAAAATATGATGAATTTGTTGCCATTTTGTGCCTAAAAAAATTAGAAGTGAAATAAAGTGAAATTTAAAATCCGTCTGTCAAATGACAAAGATTTATCTAAAAATGTTGCAATTCCAAACAATTGAATGATTATAATTCTGACATTTCTTTATAATAAATAAATAAAATATATATAAAAAAGATACACTGGGCAAAAAAAAGCAAATTTTTCTACATTTACTAATTTCATATTTGGTTGTTGTTGTTTTTTTTTTTGCTTATTATACTGTGTAATAAAAACAATTCAGTAACATATTCAGTAATGCTTTTAATGTAATATTGTTATGATTAAAGTAGTAATATATATATTTAGGTAATAAACATTGCTATCTGTAAAATTCTGAATAAATCCTAATATTTTAAATGTATACTTACAGCTCTTTTGACAGGGTCTTTCTGTGATGTCTGTCTGGTGTGAGTGCACCTATGGCTTATGGAAGTCTATAAGACCCTACACAGTAAAAACACACAGATGGGGTTTTGCATGTTCCATAACACTGCATATGACATGATAATATTACTGGACCAGCTCACCAATGGTTAAGAAATACCCCCACCTCAGCCCTAACTGGAAACCCCCACAACATCTAAAGACCTTGTATGTATAATGACAATGGTGCTTTTTACTTTACTTTTTATTAGTTTTTTATTTTCTGAATAAATCTATACAAAAAGGTTTGTTTTTTAATAAACCTATACAGAAAAAAGGTTTTATGAATAAACCTATACAAAAAAATTGGTTCTCTGAATAAACCTATACAAAAAAATTGGTTTTCTGAATAAACCTATACAAAAAATTGGTTTTCTGAATAAACCTATACAAAAAAATTGATTTTCTGAATAAACCTATACAAAAAAATGGTTTTCTGAACAAACCTATACAAAAAATGGTTTTCTGAATAAACCTATACAAAAAAAAATAGTTTTCTGAATAAACCTATAAAAAAAGTTGTTTTTTTAAATAAACCTATACAAAAAAAATGGTTTTCTATTTTCAAAAATGACATTTCAAAAATATTCAGTTTGCAATTAATGGAAGGACTCTGCTGGCCTCTAGTGGATATAACTGAATTACAAGTCAAGATATTCCAATCCAATATATTTTCATGGTTGGATATGTTAATTAGTTAATTTATTAGGAAACACTATGACTGTAGTTCATTATTCAACACATATCATCTGTTATTAGTGAATACACATAGTAAATGCATTTGTCCCTGATTCATCCTCATCTCGTCATATGAATATCTAAAGCATTAATCATCCACCAAAAAGGTATGACACAAAGCAATACAGACATGGACATACCCTTTTCTCTTGAAGCCTTAGCCAAATACCTTTAAGCACATATTAACTAGTATATTTTCTTGACTCATATAAACATAACTTTTAAATGAGAATATAAGTACAGAGCCTACCAATACCATTCCTATATGTGTGATGTTAATGTCACGTTTGCATTTTACACCATTTCACGTGGATTTTTTGACATTTTAACTTTGTGTGGGCTGGCTTCTTGTTGAAATGGGCGGAGTTACAGGTCTGACCTGGCAACCCTCGGCCGCTGCCGCATGAACAGGGAAGAAACTGCAGCGAAACCCGACACTACTGCGGGCACTGTCTGGCACTTTGCATCAAAACAACACCGGCTTTTTGTTTAGTCCGTTCACTGACACCGAGGCCAACGTTTAAATCAACTTTCTGAGCAGTTTGAGCACAATTTCAGCACGTTTTTCCGGTGTGTTTTGGTAGCGCAGTGCGTCGAAGTTGTTGGAATAATGTTGCTTCAGCTGTTGCCATCTCCGCGTTGAACCGTCGCTATTTTTTTCTCAGGACAAAACAGAGAAGAGGAGCCTAAACGATACAAAAACACAAAAAGGACTCCAGCAAAGACGAAATGGCCGAGGCTCGCTCAGAAGACGACGAGGAAAACATGAGGGAAACTCGGGAACAAGTGGTGAGGCGACAGGCGAACCGCTCCGGAGGTAAACTAACAAACTTAATAATTGGTTAATTTCAACGCCTTTAGACTTTGTTTATGTTGGTCTATGTGGAAATTGAGTTGTCACAATTCAAACATGTTGGTTACAGTACAAACGATGACATTTCTAGCTAAAAACAGTCTAAATTGAGCTTCAAGTAGTTGTCTTTTTTAAGTCTACCAGAAAACATCTTACTAACGAGTTGCTTTTACGAATGTGAATGTGTGTCTTACAAGTCCAACCTAATACTCATTTTGTTTTTTTTATTAGTATTTTGTCTTGTTCTTGGAGCATAAAGCTGGTGGTGCGGTCTCCCATTACCCCCAATTCATACTGATGTTGTGTCCTTGGGCAAGACACCCACGATGCCTATATACAAATGTGTCGATTGATGTGGTGTGTTTGGAGTTGATCAGACATTGTTGTGGTATGGCTGCCATGTCCTTGCCAGTTTGTCCTAGAGCAGCTGGGGCTACAAAAGTTTGCTTACCATCACGTTAAGTTGTAAAAGCTGTCCCAGGGCATGTGCGACAACAGAGAGTTTACCACCGCAAGTGTGTGACTAAATGAATGTGTCCCTTGAAACGCGCATATAAATTGCAGCCATTATTATTGGCCATATAACTTTGACTAATCCCCAAGTTATTTAAGCAAAATTTGATAAATATTGTATGGCTCTGTGCAGCTGAAACATACCTTTTATTACACTGTTTAACTTGCCACCAGGGCTGCACAATTAATCGAAATCAAATTAGCTAATCACAAAGGTGCCATCTCTACAGTAAAAACACCATAGTCAAGGCCAAAGTTCACGCACATACACACGCACACAACACAACACAAAGCTGCAGGTCTGTGCTAAAACGCTCAAGGTTATTTTTAACAACTAGTCATTATCACTGTCTCATTGAACCAAGGATATAGTTGCAAGTCATAATTTCCTGTCTGGAGACTAGTGTTTAAAATGTTGAAGTTGAAGCATGTTTTGTGTGTGACTGGTATAAAGACTAAATACGTTTTGTGGACATTGTTTTGGGTTTTTTGGGTAGCCGGTTAGCCAGATCGCTGGTTTATGATTAGGTCTGAGCACAATATATTTTTAGCATTTGCAATTTCACGTCAATAAATCTTTCTTTACTCCACAGCCTGCTATGAACATGTTCATGACCCACATTTTGGTCAAAGGGTTGTGACCAGCAGCCAATAGGGAGAGTGTTCAGCTTGTGAGCCCATTGTATCTGACTAAGGGCTTTAAACCAGGACTATACAGGGTCAAAACCAGGTCTTCACAAGGCCTAAACTAGTACTAAGCCAGGGTCAAACTAGGACTAAACAGGGATAAACCTAACGTTAGGTCTAAAACAGCACTAAACTTGGTCTAAACCGGGTCTAATCCAAAAGTAAGACCGAGACTGGGAATAATCCAGAACTAAACCAAACTGTACCAAGACTATGAAAACCTGACCAGGGCCCCTGGTCATTATATGGTACTCAATAAGTGATACTTGCTCTAGAAAAAACTCTAGGAATCTCTATGATCTGATATTATCTTGCATATCGATGTATGAAAGTTTATTCTTGAAGTAATTATACCTTATTTAAAATGCCTATATTGTATCTGAAAACTCACAAATCTAAATCGCAATTTACATCTACAAACAAGTTCTGAAAGGCCTACCATTCTTGTTTAACAGTTAATATTTTAAGCTAAAGTTAAAGCTTCCAGAAAAGTCTATGAATCCATGTTTTCTATTACAAATCTAAACACAATCGCAATATTTGACATAAAAATCTGAATTTGTGAACACCCTTATTGTAAGTCCCTAAATTTGATAGCATTGTTTTGCATAAATGGATGTAATAGCAATCTTGGCTGTAGTTACTGAATACTGAGCTGCATTCTTGAGCTCTCAGCCCAGTCTCTGTGGATCTGCTCACGAGCCAGGGTTAATCTGTTGTTACCACATGGCTTTCCCTGCACCACATTTTTAGCTTTGCACACACAACTTAAATGTGCATTAAAGGAGTGCTTTCCAATTGGTGGGTGGGGGCAGCACAAAAGTGGTTTATTGGGAGGGTCAATGTGGACGTTATCTGAAGCCTAAATATTGTTGTAATGGTGAAGCTGATTTTATGAAACACATGGCATATAATGTGTATTAAAAAAAGTTTGTCAAAAAGTTTGTCAAAATAAAGGACTAACCAGAAATAAACATGGACTAAACCAGGTCTAAACCAGCTCTAAATTAGGTCTGAACTAGGACTAAACCAGGACTTAACCAAGACTGAAAGCCTGCATGGTCACAACTTTACACCACTGGGACTGACCAAAGCTTTCGACTGGCTCAAAGAAAGCATTGTTTAGTCTATATAGGATAGTATTTAATGCACCTTCTATGCAGAGTCTTGCCCACTGCAGTGGTGTGGAAAGCCCCATAGTCAAATTGGCTGAATTTTCCTTAAGCTTGTATTTCTATGAGCAGTTCCAATGAATGTTTTGTTTCATGTGTGTGCACGAATGTTGCATGATAATGAGAAACATGAGAGCACAGTATTACAAGGTCAAACGTAAAAGCCAAGGTTTTACTAAAAAAGGACTGGTCAGTTGTTGCACAAATGATACAATTAACAATTCCTACAACAGTGAATGAAAAAATGAACTAAATTCATTTGTTGGTCATGGAATTAAAAAAAAAATCTCTGTGTCAGCCCTTAAACCAACTGGGTACACCCTGGACAAGACCCATAGTTACCGGTGTATATAGTCTCCACTCACCAACAACCCCTAAAACTTGAATAAACAGAAGCATATGAATGAATTAATGAAAACCACGACTGCCCACACCAGTGTCCTCCAACTTGGCTCCTTGTAGTTTTATATATGAGATATTTGCTGACGGAGGCTGGACGTGGAAGAAGAGCTGTGGGAACGAAACCAAGCCACACCCGAGACTTACTTTAGCGGTTTGTGAAGCCACATGTTTGCACTTGTTGACATTTCTCGAAAGGTTTTCATTAATGCGCATTTAAATGAATCACCCCTCTGAGGTTATGGTAAAGAAGAACACAAGCTAGTTCCAGTGTTTCTATCTGGTTTGATTGTGGGACCCAATTTATTCCCTTTGTTATTCACTATTTGGGTATTTTTTTACAGAATCAAAATAACTTTTCTTCATTGTTTTACTACACCCTTTTTGCAAATGTAGTTGATTCTGTTAGCATTATTATTAACATTGAAAATATAATTTACCTCTTTTGGGATCCACTGTGTTTTAGTTAGTATCTGATTTTCAGTATTTGTCAGGACTGGGGTTTATTCTTTATTAACCTCTTCAAGGTTCAGGCTGTGCACTCACTTCTATGTTAAGGCCCTGCAGAAAAATCTTGCACATTCACGTCATAAATGTCTCATGTGAGTGTCCCGCAGTTTTCTGAGCGAAGATATTAGACATTAACAACATGAGTACATTCACAGAAAAAGGTTATCACTTTGACCAATAGTAGTCCAGTTTTACTTTAGTGCCTCCCCTGGTATCTTTGTCAATATTGTGATAATGAAGTTGAGATTTACTACGCAGCCCTAGAGAGACATCACGTGAAGGTGAACTGTTTTGTTATTTACAATGGTACCGTGACAATTAGGACTCTGATTATTACAGTGGCGCTAAGTGGGAGAAACTGGCTCAAACTATGGAAAACCACATGTGGAAACAGTAATGCTCCCTCATTAACGGTCTGGGCTTATTGAAAACCCAGCACACGATAGCCACACCCTCGCCCCGGCTTTAGTGGAGCGCGGCCTCAGGGGAGCGCGGTTTCTGATTGTTGTGAGCTGCCTCTTTAGTGAATCTGTACCACTAATGAGTATTCTCCCTGCAAATGTTTCCTCTGTGTGTCCAGAATATTTATCACAAGGAAAATGAGGAACAACTATTGACGACTAAAGCCTTTGAATCATTTCCCTTCAACAAAAACAAGTCTATTACTGAAGACATCAACAGAAAGAGAGAAGGTGAAGCCCAGTGGAGGCTATTACAGCCATGATAAAAAGGACAAAGAGCAGCGTGAGTAAAGACGGGCGGCCGCTGCACACGGTGGAGAGGTGCATTGTGCTGAAAGGTCAGGCTCCTTATAGGCCCTAATTGGATTAATGTCATTGTCCTGTTTTAAGTGCAATGCTGTGTGTCTAAGTGTGAACGCAAATGGAAATATGCATGGACCCGGGCCTGCATTTTATGAAGATTTCACTCTTCCCTCAGGCTCTTCTCCAACAAAGTCTCTTTTGAGCTGGCCAGTCTGAGAATTGGGCAAATGAACTAATCATGGCTGTATCACTGGGGAATACTGTTCTCCAAATTGAGGATAACAAGACAGAAATATTCTGCATCAAAAATATCAAACACTCAAAATATTTACAAATACAAATACATTCAAATATCAAATACTCTGTGGCTCTTCTGGCTCAAAGTTGTTTTCCTTCTTCTGGGACTAAAAGTTAGAAATGGTCAGAAACAATTACTAACTGCAGTAAAAACCAGGTCATGGAGAACATACAGGAGCCTAAGAGAAAGCCAGTGAGTTCATTCAGTCTCGTCTATAACAGAGCCCATCCACAACACAGCGTCTCAGCAGAGACTCGGATGAGACAAAAGGGAATGGCCACATTAATTACATACAGCCTCTAGCCAGGAGCTATCACTGGAGGCCAACGCAGCAGAGACAGAAAGATGGAGCGACAGAGACGCAGGAGAAATGGAGCTGATGATGCTGACAGACTGCCCCATGTGTCTCCTGCACGAGGGACTGTTTGTCCTTAGCAGCAAGACACCTCCTGGCTGCTGAGTTATGTCACAGTCTTACTAATGGGAGCTGAGCGGCCAATGACAGACTTATTTGTGTGTATACAAGGTAAAGGGTAGCGTGTCGGGGGAGGGGCTTTGGCAGACGTGTGAAGCGTGTACATATTGTTACATAGGTATGAAGACTATAGTGTCTGCAGATATATAGAGTATATGTCTTTGGTGTTTTGTGAGCCACACTTACCCCTGGTAATGTTTTCTGCTCATGTAGAGCGCTCTGGGCTTTCAAGGCTGACTCTCTTGCACAGTATGTGAGAAACGCACATCCTGTGAAACAAGAGAGAGAAAATCACTAAAAAAGTTTTCATCATTTTATTGTTGATTTCTAAAAGATTGTAAAGACACAATAGACACAAACTTAATCATTTCACAGATTTATTACTGGTCACCAGTTTTCTGAAAACATATTTTCATGCACTGTCACTTCTCTTGACAACAGCGGGATAATGGACTCTACAAAAGAGGAGCACACTCCACGGCACTGCACATTTGAGAACGGCACGGCACACATGACAGCACCACAGACGTGTGCGCAGGGCTAACAAGGTCTTATAGTCAGGAGCAGTCATGTACCTGTCCTATACCAACCACTAGGCATGCCTCACGATCACTCCAAATACACTTCCTGTGTTCCCTACGGGCTGTACCTGAGCCTGGTGTGAGTGGAGGGGAGGGGAAGGTACTGTAGGATGTGGATCGAGGTGGCCAGAGCTGTTTACTACACCTGTCACCAGCACTAAGACAACAAGATTATCAGCAGGTTAGCGCCAATCACATCTCAGACAGACTCAGAGTTTTAGAGAAGAGAAAGAAATGGACAATTAGTCATGATACGGTAACGTAACTGTGTAGAGCCACACAAAGGACAGTACACAGACACATGCTTCTGATGGTCAATGTCCATGTCATGACTTCTCAGAGAGGCTTACTGGGGCAGCAGGGATTCTTCAAACAACAGACTCTTTCCCCTGTCACCCAGGCTTACGGGCCCATTACACTGATTGGAGCAAACAGCGTAATCTGGTTCATAACACAGAGGACCCCAGGTCAGTGTGCAGCGGGGTGTAGGAGAAAACCACAGAGAACGAGTCTGTTTGCATCAGTTCAGCCACTACTGTGGTGGTAATAATATCATAGTGGAAAGCATTCATTTATATTGATTGAGTATTTGATTGTACCCAAATCATAGCCATTCAGGCATGCATCAATTTGTATAGCCTACATGTACGAGAGAATGAGATGAGGTGCTGTGACAGTTTCCATGGTGACCTGTTACACTTGTCTATGTGCTTCACGTCATACATGTGCTTCAGGCTTACCTTTGTGCATGCCCGTGTATTTGTCCTTTATCACAGTTAACTCGTAGATCTTGCCAAACTGCTCAAAAATAGGCTTGAGGTCCTTCTCTTCCAGATTCCGAGGAATCTGCCCCACGAAAAGCTTGATAGCATCGGCCTCCTTCATCGGGACAAAGTGGAGAGGACGACTGAGCAGAGCAGGAGCAGACGGTCCCAAGAGACGAGTAACTGATGTTGTGTGAGTGTTAACCAGAGAGGAGTAAAGAAAACAAAGTAGTGTCACTGACTGAACAAGACTTAACACTCATAGTAACAGTCGACCTATATATATATATATGAAATATCAAACAGGCTTCTGCTGAATATAGTTTATACATAGACTATTTGTTGGCTGTAGCTCATTTCTATGAAAACAAAAACAAAGATTTTTCTGGTTATGCTAAACATAGGGGGGTAAAAAATCTCAAAATACACAAAATACAATTTATATATATATGTTTAATAATTCCCTATTTTAGAAGAAAATATTGTCTGTTTACAATGTGTTCCAAATATATAAATGGAAAACACAGGCTTACAAAGAGGTCCTGCTGCCTCCAGTAAACAATTATGCAAATTATAATGAGCCCATCAAAATATAATAATGGCCTATTTTCTCACTTAAAAATATATTTAATTAAAAATATCCATGAGCATTTATTGTATTTTTATGCCCTGGTGAATTTCAGGGTAAAGCACAGTAAAGTATATAGTAAATAAGATAATGGGGGTAAATCTTTGCAATAGAGCGGTTTCTTTGTTTAGCCAGCTGTATGTTACAGCGTACACTCCGATGTCATGGGGCTCCCTTGCTCTTTGTCCGATCCCCCTCAATGTGCACACATATAACCCGAGCACGGAACCAAACAGCATGTCCTTTAGCATAAATAGGGCACGCGCATCGAAACACTTACCGTTTTATAAAATGCTGTATGTGCCGTGAGTGTAGACGGTCGTTATCGGAGTGCCGCTGTCCGCTGGGGCGCCGTGTTGTCCTCTTCGGTCCCGTCTTCCTGCTTCCTTCTGTGGATGCTCTGGTCTTTGTGCGCCTCTCCTCTTCTGAGTTCAGGAGTACACACTACAGGCTCATCACCCGAGTCTCACAACCCAAGTCCAAAACACAACTTGCCACCGCTATGTCACTCAGGTCCCGATAATCAAAAGGACCTATAGCTTTAGCTCGGTTACCCTCTAAATAGTAGTACCCTGAATGTAAAGTGCTAATCTATCCTAAATAGACTGAGCGGTACCCTGCCACCTATAGCTTTGGGAACACACTGGCGACGCGCAGCAGTTTTCAGGTTCTGTTCGTAGTGATCTCAACGCTGACAGTACTATCGTCACCGCCTCTAATTCATTTCTATCCTCTGCCTTCAGTCTTCAGCGGCTGCTCGGGCTTTTCTCGTTCTCCGCCGGTTTGTCTCTTCACTCTTTCTCTCCCTCCCCCTTCAATCACGCCTGTGACGCAACTCCTAGAAACCGTCGACCAAAAAAAAAAACCCTTAAGGACGCAACAAAAGACTCACGCATGAAATCTTTGGACACAGAATTATTACAGACTTATATTTTGTTTTTCTTTTAACTATTTGTGTCAGATTAGTTGGGCCATCTGAGAAACAGTTTGGTTGGACAGCTCTGAGATGGTGCTAACCGCCTCACAGCTGAACGCCTATTGTTCCGCGCGAGCCCTGGCCTTGGTGCTGAAAACTACGACGTGAACTCGAAGCGCGCTGCCGACGTCGCGCACGCGGTCACGACTACTACAGCTGTTCACGCACGAGCACAGGCGGGCAGGCTCACACCCACACAGAGTAAATGTGTGACAGAGAAGGGGAGATAGCTCGAGGTTGGAGTTGCCCTACTTTTCGGACAGTCCCGCGTTTGGGCAGATATGGAAAAACGGCACCATCACTGAGTCAGATAAGCGGCTGCGTTTCATCTTTACGGCACATGATCGTGACACGAGCCTTAGGTAGAGGGGAGAGAGTCACGGGGACAGGGTTCATGGTACTTTACTCCAAAAGGTCACCATCTGCCCCCGAGCAGCACCCCCCTCCCCCCGCCACAGAGAGACGGCTAGGTGGGGTTAGCATAGTTATCGGTTCTTTTTATATAGGCTACAAAAATAATGTAATCGACTATATCAAACCAAGACATATAGCCTTGAAGACCACGCAAGGCCACTATATTAGCTTGTATATAGCCTATCCGTCCTAAATCACCGGCCACAGCATGGGGCGGCCTTCCCCAGGCTTCTCTTTATGGGCCCATTCTGGCAGAACTCCAACACCTCAGTCACTGTTGTGGTCACTATTCTTTCAATATATTATTCGGCATTTTTACATGACCAAAACAGAATATCCCAGTGAGTAACAGTCCTACTTTACATTCTCACTTTACATTAAGTTTGCATTGCCCAGCAGGCCACTCGAGCCGCTCCGCCTCCTGCAGTGGAGGAGTCGTGTGAGTCTCAAACTCTAGAAGTCACGCACAAAGAGGATAGTGTAACTAATCTCTTTGGGTCCTAAACTGTTATGTAAGCACAATTTAGCCCACATTTCCCACAAGCTGCATCAGTCATAAGTGTTCAAAAGTATATGTATATATGCCTTTACAAGGAACACAATATCCTATAGACTCAGTTTATCTTATATAGACTTGTGATGAGGGATAGAATAATAATCCCAGCAGACAATGAAAAACTATTGTGATCTTCAACGTTTCTGTGAAGATTGTCCAGTAAAACCTAAACATCAAGACTTTTGCCACCAGCCAAAATTCTGTTACTAATGTGTACATTAAATAAACATACAATGTGAGGTACATTCACTAATGTTCCCTACCCAGGCTCTGACATCACCTACATGTAGAGAGTGGTTGTCATTTGTCAAAAACATCTTCATCTGCAATATGTTGTCGTTAATGCTTATTTCTCCATTGAAAGTGTATTATAGTCTTGCCTCCAGTTGCCTCCATTTTGGAATTTTGAACTTTCTGTTTACAGACTTTGAAAGGGTCTGTAACCAATAGGCCTACACAGGGCTTGACATTATGGCCCACATTAACTATCACTAGCCAGTTTGTCCTGATTATGCAGCACACACAGCCTAGATGACCTACTAACTGATAAGAAAACTGTAAAAGCTATACTTTTTGAACAATATTTTAAATTAATCATGCAAAAAAAGTAAATTACTGGAAGTACAAATCACAGGTGGCAAGTATCTATTCTGTCCAATGAGCCAAACCCTAAGCCTACATTGTGTCCAGAGCCAGGTCAATGACTTGTGTGTGACTAAACAGCGCCACCCTTTGGACAAACCTTTTCTTCCATGACATAAAATCACTCCTAAATGTATTTAGTTGAATTTTTATTGAAATAAAATGAAGCTTTTGACAGTAATCGTTCCACACCTTTACTGTTTTACAAAATGTGTATCAATATCAGTGTTATGTGCTACTCACTGTATTCGGTGAAACTCTGCTACAGCATTTACAACAAATAATAAATTACTCAATCACAAATACACAAACGATAAATTACTATCTTTTATATAAAAATGTATTTTTCTCTACAAAGGATTAAAGACAGTGATGTTACATTCAAAGCCAAAATATACAGCTGTACACAATCGTCTCTCACACAACAGCATCCACACGAACACACACACGCACTGCAAAAAGGAAGAGCTAGATTAGTGAAAATGACTTAATCTTGATTTGAGTTGTTTATTCTTCAAAGTTGGCGGACATTTTGTGCCACTTTGAAGAAGAAACTAGAAAAATAACCAATTTAAAACAAAAACAGAAAAACGATTAGTAAAGTTCAGAATATTTCAGTTTAGATTTATTTACTTATTAGGCCTAGATCATTTCACTGATTTCAATGTATGTTCCTATTTCAACCCCAATTATCTTCTAGAGTAAGAAAATTGCTTGTTTTGTTATGTTTTGTTTCAGAATTACATTGAAAAAAATAAAATAATCTGGTCCTGGCAAGTACCTTAATCTTATCTAGATTAGTCCTGTTAATGAATCTAGATTTTCCATTTTTGCAGCAAGAACAATAAAATCACTGAGTTTTTATCTGAAGTTAAATACATGGAGCGTATAGAGGTTATATGTGAATAAATGCAGTCTATAACGACACATCTCTTAACTGTACTGTAAAACAAAAGCGCCTATAGACATTAAAACATATCCAACATATGTACAGATTCTTCCCCTTAGCGGGCAGAGTACTTTGCCTTAAAAATATTGGACAAAGACATGGGAGCTTACAAACATATACAGAGGCTAAAATGCACTTCTTTCAGGGAGGACTATTGCTGTATTCCTTATGGAAATTAGATAGTGGACTGATTAACAAAAATATACTGTTGGACAATTTGACTAATGTTTTCAACCCATACATGTCACTGCAAACTATTATGGATCAAATAAATAACTGACTTATTGCTGGGTCGCAGGTGACATCGCAACATTCTATAGCTCTATACAGTTTAATGGGAGATGGGGGGGGGCAGGAAAATGACTATTGTTTGTGTGTGGTTGAACAGATACAGGGGAGTAATGGACCTTGTCATTAATAGAAATGATCAAATTCAACATTCGTGGTCTTTTTGGAGGGATATTTCTTACCCCTGCCCCCCATCTGAGGCTATGACATCATCACATTCTTGAACTTGAAACCCAGCAATAGCGTTTGTTTACAGTTTACAATTATGACCCATAAATACTCCATCCCCACTGTTTCTATGATATATTTGGTCACATACTGCCTTTTCTAGACTCCTTTGGTTTATCTATCATGAAACCTACAGAACAGTTTAAAAACCCTTCAGCCTAAGTCGGAGGTGAGACAGTAGATCTATTCCAGTAGACCTCACTCACGCGCAGCTTTATGACACACGTGTTTTTGGATTAGTGGGACGATGAAAACATTTAGGAAAGAATCTAAAAGGATACATACAGCTACAACAATCACAGAAACAACACCCACATTTATAATGTATGTTTATGGGCTTGAGGTAAAAGCTGTAACACTGACTATAGAACAAGGCACATTGTTATGTTTGCTGTGGCTTAGGATGGATGCTAATTATTATCTTAGTATGTATTTGGGTTTCTACAATCAGCTCTTGGGAGGAGGAGGAGGGTAAGGCCATGTAACATGGTCCTTCACTTGTGCCACACATGGGCTGTCTGTGGTTGGTCAGTGTCTCTTTGTGCGCTGGGCACTTTGGGTACATGAGGCACAGCAGGCTGTCTTATAGTATGAATAGACACACAGTCTGGCCTGGACCACCATGACACAGTTGTGACGCCGGTCTTTGCAGTTTTCATCTGTAAACAGACAAATACAATGTTAAGTAATGAACATGAAATACAAATCTGCACAAATCTAACACACTGACCTGCAACTTGTGGACTGCATGGTATTGTGTTGCAGAATTGCTCTTGTTCAGGTTTGGTAGTAGGGACACATTCAGGGCTGTGCTTTTTGTCAGGTGTGAGACATCGAACTTCTCTCATCTGCAAGCCTTTTCCACAAGAGCGAGAGCACTGTATAGAAAAGAGGACATTAAAGATTAACACATTGTATTAAAAGATATATAACACATTGTCATCATGATGACTCACCGCGCTCCACTCTGTTGTGAACCACTGTGGAAGACACTCTCCCATATCACACTCTTGGACTGGAGCAGGCTTCTCCAGATGAGAGCACTCTGCGGCGGGTATGACACTGAACTCATTAGCCGTCTTCTGGACACAAATTATGTCTCGTCTCTGAGTGCCACTCCCACACCTCACATTGCACTGTAAAAAATAAAACATGTGAATAGACCAGTATAGCTCTAGGCTTAGGCTTTAAAACTGAATAGGCCAGTAGCCAGAGAGCTAGTTGTTGTATTGTTTATATTAATTAAACACTGCATTTTAATTGCTATGCTAGCTAGAGAGCTATGAACTGAATTGGCCTTTGTGGCATAAATTAAGTGGTTTGAAGTGTGCTATCTACCTGTGTCCAGGGACTAGTGTACCACATGGTCACTGCCACACAGGGGCCTCCATTGCAGGCCTTCATCTCAGCTGGTTTCTCTCCAACACAGCTTTCTTCACCTCCTTCTCCTTCTTTGACGTCCCCTCGGGTCAGACACACCACCTCCCTCTTCTGGACACCCGGACCGCACTGAGCCGAACACTGGTCAGAAGACATCATATGATTACAATATTTTGACTTAAATACCACAGTATGTCCACCTGGACTATTCATCATTTGGAGAATGTCATAAACTGTATTTATTTTGTACGAGCAATGGAAAATAAAGACAAAGAAGAAAGAACCAGTAAAACTCGACTACTATTGGTCCAGTAAGTCTGATTTGATGTTGCTGGGTTTTTTTTTTTACGAACTACACTTTTAATGGTTTTCTTACACTAATCTTTTTTATATTTTAGGACACTTACAGCCTGGGACCAGTCGGTGAAATACCAGTTGGTGACACAGGGACCCATGTTGCACTCTTCAGTTCCTTGTGGGCGGAGCCTGGAGTTGCACTCTTTATCGTTCACCTCGCCGCCCTCCTCGCTCACACATTGGACACTCCTCGTCCTCCTCCCGATGCCACAGTCCACTGAGCACTACAAAAATGGAAACAACAGTGAATGAATGGATAATGGATATTCCCAGAACCAATTTTTATCTATATTCAATTCAATTTGTATAGCCATATATCGCAGCAAAAGAGAGAGCTGTAAGGAAGCAATAAACAAAATCAATAGACAAACATACAATGAAAATACATATAAAAGGATAGACCGGGGGGTGCACCGATCCGGCTTTTTAGTCCCGATGCCGATATCTGGGTTTGGTTGATTGACTGAACCTAATAAATAAAACTAGATATAGATATTTCTTTCCTAATTTTCTATAATCAGAAATAATACATCTAAATATAATGTAACTAAAACCAGATGGCCCTCAAAATGTCTAATTTGAGAGACAATATAATGCAGGGGTGTCCAAACTATAGCCCGGGGGCCAAATGCGGCCCGCAGAGCAATTTTTTGTGGCCCTCAGGCTTACCTCTCAATTGGCTCAAATGGTATTTTTACTGCATTTGACTCTACATAATCCAAGTCCACTTTTCCGTGTGATTATTGTTGTAAGTGGTCAGAAAACAGATACAACTGAAGGGGACTTTTGGTGAAGTGAAATCGGCCACCTCAGCAAGTGGCCCTCCTCGGTATAAATTTCTGACATGTGGCCCTCAGTGAAAAAAGTTTGGACA
>JAVQKC010143359.1:0-14410 GCA_036025475.1 Philypnodon macrostomus | reverse complement strand
TTATATTTTGAAGTAACTGTACTCTTACTTGAGTAAAATCTTGTAAATCTAGAAAGAGTAAGAGTACTTTTACCACCTCTGTGTGTCATGTAAGAACAGCTTTATGTGAAAAATGTGATTTATGTTTTTAGTTTATCTTTTGAAAATATCAAAATCTGTTTATTATCTTTAAAAAAAATTTGCCAGATTACCACAAAATTAAACAAATAATCTGACATTACGCTCAAACAGTCAAAAGAGTCATTTTTTCACCAGTTCTTTTCTACTCTTACTCCAGTAATTATGTGAATGAGTACTTTTTACTTGGTAGTAAGTAGTAGTTGAAGTAACGGTACTCTTACTTCTTACTAAGATATAACCACAACCAGTCTTCACCATAGCTGTCTGCATCCAACACCGACCTGAACTATAATAACAAGCCAGAAGTGTACTCAAGTAAGACTGTTACTTCAAAATAATACTCAAGTAAAAAGTATGGTGCAGTAAAACTACTCTTAGAAGTACAATTTATTCAAAAAGATACTCAAGTAACTGAGTAAATGTAACTCATTACTAACCACCTAAATCCAGACACACAGAGCTGTAAATATTGCTCTAAGGTCTTTCTAAAGATTTGCCCACAACCCAGAAAAAAGCCCAGCCCAGACATGCTGACACAGTCCCTCAGCATTCATTGAACTAAATGAATCAGTTCTGACCTTTGTCATAAATAATTCACTTTTTTTATTTATTTAGTTTTATCTCAGCCTTGTTTTAACAAATGTATCTTCACATTATTCTAAAAAAGGATTATGGTCAGTTAATATGTGTGCTTTATCTAGAATATAATGTAAAAACTGTTCAGCTGTAGACTATTACATCTAGACCAGGGGTGTCCAAACTATGGCCCGGGGGTCAAATGCGGCGCTCAGAGCAATTTCTTCGTGGCCCTCAGGCTCCCTCTAAATTGGCCCAAGTTGTCTTTTTACTACAATGTCTTTTAGACATAATGTCCCTCTGCATTCTGACCACTTTTGAGTAAATACACTTTAAAAAGTCAAGGCTTGATATTACAGATAGAACTTTAGATTTTATATTGCCTATACAAAACTCAAAAATGAATAAAACTCAATAAAACACTTATTATCAAATATAGGAATATGTAAATAACTGCCAGAAATGTCAGATAGAACCTTATAATTCTAACAGGACGATAATCCAACTATAGACTACTGTAGAAAGCATTCAATGCTTAACAGTTGTTAGTGTAGTTATAATATAGAGGAACATGGAATGTGTCCAGAAAACAGATACAACAGAAGAGGGCTTTTGGTGAAGTGAAATTGGTCACCTCAGTGAGTGGCCCTCCTCTGTATTCATTTTTACAGTGCAGCCCTCTGTGAAAAAGTTTGGACACCTCTGTCTAGATGGAGAAGTAGGCAACATCAACAATAAGCGAGAGAGAGAGAGCGAGAGAGAGCGAGAGAGCGAGAGAGCGAGAGAGAGAGAGAGAGAGAGAGAGAGAGAGAGAGAGAGAGAGAGAGAGAGAGAGAGAGAGAGAGAGAGAGAGAGAGAGAGAAATATATCTGTATAGCTGATTTAAATATTTGCTGTCATGTGGCTCTCATTTAGCCTGGATAAATGTAAAAACACTATTTGAAGAAATGAAGATGACAGTGTCTACTTTTGGTGCTGTGCTCTGCTCCTCGTACAGGGGATTATCCAGGATTAATTGGATGGCTGGGACTATTAATCTCTGAAAACCACTGTAATCCAAGATTTACCTCATCTGTCAGTGCTCACACTCCCATGTGACAAGCCCATTCAGAGTACACTCGCTCATGTCATTACTGTGTGGGATTTCACTCAAAAGGATATTGTGCTGTGTGTTTCTGTTTGTTTATCATTATTACATCATCATTATGTAATATATCTTAATGTTGAGTATGAAATGATATGAGAAAAACATGCAATTTTTGATAACCATGTTGAAAATTGCAAATTAATATTTTAATACAAACTCAACTAGGCTGAAATACTTCCTTTATTTACCAGTTAAAATTGCTTCAAAATCAAAACAAGGACTAAAAAAAGGCCAAAGAAGAACTTAATGTAAATGTGTTTAAAATTTTAAATGTACTTTTAAATCAATTGATTTAGTCACAACACATTTTCAATCAAGGCTTTTTCTCAAATTTTTTGCAAAAGGATATTGTGTTTGCCGATAATATGGTGATATATTGTGCAGCAATACTTTTATATTAGTTATATTCTAATTCTAATTCTCTTTGTTATACAAGGCTATTTAAATGAAGTCTCAGTCAATGTGTGTTCCGTGTCAGTGACATGTCAGGGAAGTACAACACTAATCAGTCATCATCGTGAGTGTTTTACAGGATTTAATAGTATCTTACAACAAACTCTGCATCAGATGCCCCTCCTCGTTCCTCTTCCTTCTTTGGTCCTTCCACATCACTCTAAAAAAGAAACACATCAGTTAATACACCTCTAAGTAAATCCCTACTACTCTCAAATAGCAAGATACAAATGTGATATGGATTAGTGGACCCAATGGCCGATGAAAGAATAACATACTGTACATGGTGTTGTTAGGTTAGCATATCATTTTCTTGAATGAAAAAATAAAAGTTGTACTGTGCTTTATTGATGTGTTTAAGCCACTCCTTCTGTGTCACTGACCTGAAAAGACTGACCAGGCCAAGGCTTGCTGCCAGACAACCTGCAATAACCATGCTGATGACTGGCACCAGCAGGGCGTCGCGTGACTCGAGAGGTGAAAGGTTGTTTTCGAGGTGAAGAGGGGGGAGAGTGATCACGGGCCTCTGAGTTTGTGTTGGCAAAGCTCTGACTATGGCAAGACAAGGTCACAGGTGCATTTTACAAATATAATACAATAGATCTGGAAACTACACACAATCACTGGCCAATGAATTCAGCGATGCACATGTATTAAAGAACCAGAATGAAGAAAAATGGTGATATAAATGTTAAATGACATGGTTGTTTGTAGACCCATTGTGAGTATTTAAATAATACTTCACAGTCACAACCTGTGGTGGTAAGCTACTTGTAGTCACAGCTGCCCTGGGGCAGTCTGACTGAAGTGTGGCTGCCATTCTGTGCCTACTGGGCCTCCGACCACCACCAAACACACAACCACATCCACTCAGTGGGGAGTTGAACTGGTGACCTTCTGGTTGCAGGGCGAACTATTACCCACTGCACCACTGCCGCCCCAAATTGATGATCTACTGGAATTTCACACACAATTATGTCTTGTGTTTACAAAGAAAGTTTAAAAAATACACAATATCCAGTAAGCAGCAGCAATGTCTTGAAATGCCAATGCCAGAGATTAGTTGAGATAATGGAAAGACAACATTAGCTCAAATAACCAACAAGGTCTGCTGGTAAGCCCACACCAGATGCTACTTTAAGCACTAGGTCTACCTAATAAAGTGACCAGTGAGTTTGTTTAAAGATGAGTAATCATTATATAAACATAGTATTGGAGGTATCAGGGTTCAAAACAAAAGGGGAAGTCTACTTCTTGTTATATTTATTGATATAACTTTTTTTCCAACTTTACCTGAAAGTAAGAATGTGACTTTGTAAAACACTGTTCCAGTTTGGTTCTGCAAAAGGCAACGATATGTTCCCTCCTCTTCCACATGCAGCTGATTTAAGACCACAGACGCCTCATCAGTCACCACCAACACTCGGAAGTCACTCTCCTCCACCTGCACAAGTAAATGTGATATTATAAAAGTGAAAATGTGTGCGTTAAAATGTCAAATGTCTTTGGGATACCTTTTTACTTTCTGGCACGCCTGGGGCCCAAGAATAATGGTACTCAGGTTTTTCTAACAAAAGGCGATGCCATGGGAGGAAACAGTCCAGCACTGCCTGATCTCCCTCCTCTGCCTGCACTGGGAACTCTAGGGATGACAGCTATAGCTGCTTCATTCACTATAGGGATTACCTTTATACCTTTTCATTAGACGTGCACATGGACACACAACTGTAAACGCGTGCCACTTCTGTCCCACAAACTTCACAACACACCCACTCAGATTTATGCACACTAAATATACCTCCACAGTCCTGCTGGCCAGTGGGAGAGGGGCAAATGTATGTCTTGTAAAGGCAGGAAGTGCAGTCCATGACCCTTCGAACCAGAAGCCCTGAACAAACACCACACTTTCAAACATGTGACTAGTGTATATGAGATAAACCACATGTTATAGAGATTTACAAGCACAGTGCTACAGATTAAATCCTCACCACACTTGTTGGGGCACAGTCCTGAAAGAAGAAAGTCAAGAGTCAAAAAGTAATCAATCGAATAGAAAATCGACTGTTAATACTGATGCTTTACCATCGGGTATAAAGGAGTTTAGGTGTTTCTCCAATATCCCACGCCCCTTCTCCATGATTTGAATGGCTTCAGATAATGATCCTTGAAAGAATGAACATGTTTACATACTTTTTACACGTCTGTGAATCCTAAATGTCATGGCTTCTGTTACAGTGTACCTGTGGTCGTTTTCCGGAAGAGGTCAAATTCACTCTGGTACTCAGTCCTAGCTCTGTACAGAGTAGTGGGGTCTTAAAATATAATCAATAAAACAGACACAGTTCACATAAAACACTTTTCTTCAATGACAACATAATCACAAGACACGTTTGATGATGGTGATAGTTTCTTTAGCAGTATCAAAATGTATTTTTTATTATTTATATTTGACCTTTATTAAAAACCCAATGAGTCCTGGCCCTAAAAGTCAATTATTGTATGAGCTTTTTGTAAGTTGTCAAATAAGGACCTCATTTTTGTGTTTATGTTGCATTAATGTCCAAGGCATTAATAAAATAATTTTAAGAAATCACTGTGTGCTTTTTCTCTGTTCTGCTGTTGTTCTGTTGTGCTGTTGTTCTGTTTTGCTGTTGTTCTGTTTTGCTGTTGTTCTGTTGTGCTGTTTTGCTGTTGTTCTGTTTTGCTGTTGTGCTGTTGTTCTGTTTTGCTGTTGTTCTGTTGTGCTGTTGTTCTGTTGTGCTGTTATTCTGTTGTGCTGTTGTTCTGTTGTGCTGTTCTGTTGTGCTGTTGTTCTGTTGTGCTGTTGTTCTGTTTTGCTGTTGTGCTGTTGTTCTGTTGTGCTGTTGTTCTGTTGTGCTGTTGTGCTGTTGTTCTGTTGTGCTGTTGTTCTGTTGTGCTGTTGTGCTGTTGTGCTGTTGTGAGTTGCTGTACAAAATCAAAAATATGATTAAAAGTCCTCACCAACGACTCCTTCACGTTGCTCACTTGTCTCTCTGAAGCTCACAAATCCTTGGTCACTAATTTTTTGGAGCTCAATCTGTTTGAGGACATTGGGCTCGGACAGAACAAAGTCCTCATGCATCAGTCTAACAGTGCGCTCACACTGTAGACAGGCCTGGAGCTGAGGTACAACGCAGAGCAGAAACAACAGCCTCAGGTGCATCTCCACCGGCTTAACTCCATTACAATAGGTTCTAAAGGGAGGAAGGAAAGAAAGGCTGTTCTATAATTAAACAGTTTAAAAGTTGTACAATTAAAGATAACACGTTTCATTGAAAAGTAAAATACTGTTGCTTTTGTGCAGCTTGTTGCTGTCACCCAGTGGTAGAAGAATTAATTACCTCTCATTCACTGCTGCAGGAAAGTTATGATGGTTATACAGTTCAGGTTTTATTAGCACTCTGGTAACTTTAAGCTAAATAGATTTACTCGTAGTAACTGTTAAAACGTTGAAAATGTCAAGTTACTAGGGCAACTACCTCCTGCCAAATATAAGATATTTCAGCACATCTAGGCTATAGCTGGTAACTCTTACCTCAGTAGCATTTGTTGCCGCTTTGACTGATAAATATTTAAATCTACAACATTGTATTTAGCTAATAGTTACTTGTTTATGCTTATACTAAACTACCAACAAGAAACGGTTAGTAGCCGCATTAGCTGTAATGTAAAAACGTTTTATCGGAAACTAAACTACATATCCCAGCAACACAATGGAACGTAACATCTGAATGACATGTGTAAAGACCAATCAGATTCTAGTTTTCACATCGGTGGGCGGGATTGAAAAACTTCAAACTCTTCGCTTCTGCGCGGTGGAGTTCTGTGCTCGGTGGAGTCAGGTGCAGAGGTAAGGGTTTTTACAAACTATTATTTGCCCTTCACGGGTTCTAAAAGGATAATTTAATACTTTGTGCGTACTCGTGTGGTAGCCAGTATACGCATTTTCAGTCAGTGTCAACACTATAACAAGAACTACCGGATAGACTGGTTACAAAGTGGGTGTAGTGAAACAGCAGCTCACACTGCTGTGCCTACTGTGACAGCATATTGATTAGACGGAGGCTTATTGACTGTGTTAGTTCAGCTGTCGATGCCACATTGAACTGTTATGTGGGACACTACACAATCTATTTCTGAGCTGCATGAGTGCGTAGCTCTCTAATAAACAGGAAGTACCAAGCACCATCGTCGTGTAGAATTGTAGTAAGCACTACTCCATAGGCTTCGAAAAGTACTGGACGCTGTAGACAGGATGAGTTAATCAGTGTACACCGTCCTTTTGTTAAATGCTCACAACACCAACTTAACTTAATCACTGTAGTTAGGTGTATTCAAATGTTGACAGTGAAGATGGCAGAATGATTCTCTTCAAGTCACCTAGCCTAAGCCAAGACTCAGTTTATTTTTGCATTACTAAAGAAACTCAGAAACACCCAAGTTAAGTTCTTGTATAAACTAGTTTATTCAAGTCTTACTCGTCTAAATCTGACCACACTTATCATAGTGTTGTAGTGTTTAAGATGCTGTTTAAGCTGAGATGACTTGGACTGTATTATTTGCTTAAGTTAAATGATAAAAGTCTAACTGCTCTCTCTACCTTTTAATGTTATCTCAGGACTGTTGCTTATATGTGTTGTTACTCATCCTAGATGATGTCTATCTGACATGCGTCTCCAATCAGCACCTGTTTTTATGGTTTCATTAGCTGTGTTATCATCAGGGTTGGTGTGGTTGCAAACACTGGCTACCTGCCATTAACTATATTATAGCCTTTGCACACTCTCTCTCTGTGCTGGACACTTCTGCTGTGTGTGTATGCTGCAGTATTCAAGCACAGCTAAATGTACTTGGGTGAGCTGCTGTTACTGTAGGTTTGCCAGTACTGTAATACAAAGATCTTTCCAGAGACATCCACAAGCAATATTCGTAGTCTGGTGTATAACCGTAACTACAGTAAAGAAGAAATGTTTGTGTAACAGGTTATTTCTATTTGACTTCTCAGTGTCAACCTTTGATTTACCACGTCATTGTTGTCTTTTTATATTTCAGATTTGGACACAATCTTCAGATAATGAAGGCTTTGCTGGTCAAGGTTACATAGTGTGAGATAGTTAAAACACTCTCTTCAGCATGTATCAGATTGTCCCAGTGGCTCCTGGAGAATCACAGATGGATGGAGGTTCTCCTCTGAAGAAAAAGCTGGGTCACGATGGCAGGCCGATGGTTATGGCCGGGCTGTTGGGCGGTCTGTTGGTGCTAGCCGCTGTGGTCGCCTGGTGTTACTACTCAGCGTCTCTCCGTAAAGCCCAGCTGCTAAAGACCGAGCTGCTGGATCTCAACAAAGATGGCTTCATCATCCGTAACCCGGCAGGAGCTGTCATTTTCACCATGATGTTTAGGTGTGTACACTGTTGTCTTTTACTTCTTTTAGCACAAATGAAGAGCTGCATAAGACGGTGATAAGACCAGAAATCTTGTATGGTAGAGATATTTTTGAGATAAAGTCTGAGAGGCCATATTGAGATGGTTTGGACATGTACAGTGAAAATGATGCTGAGGTTTGAATTGCCAGACTAGAGACCTAGAGGAGAGCAAAGGGGGAGAATTATGGATTCAGTGATATAGGATTTGAAGTTGAAGTTAGACAAAAGATTTAAGTGTGATATGATAATTTGCTAATCTGTGAAGGTCGTTGATTCTTGGTACATTAGTTTATGCTCAACATGATGCCATATCGCACACAGCTGAAAAGAAAAGAACGGGAGCACAAAGTGAGAAAATGACATCCTTACAATACTTACCAGTGAACGATGGCCCACACTACACACTGTAATAATGTGGTTGTGGTTGAGATAACTGTCCACATGTGGGAACCAATAATAGGAAGCTGGATAAAAACACATGATTACGGCCTCAGGCAAGACTGATTTAGTCATGGCCTTTATCAGAAAAGATCACAGCACCTGATGTTACAGAATAGATTGCCCAGTGAAGTAATAACTTAATTTTAGATAATGTAAACAAAATTATGTCAAATTTGTCTGCTAAATAGTGACAGCAATAATGATGTCGTTTTGGGGTTTTTTTGTCTCAGGTCTGGAACTCTGGATTTGGACTCATGCACTAAAGAGAGGGATATTCTCAGGTGCACTCAGTCAAACTCTGGCAAGCTCAACTTTTTCATCCAGACGGTTCGACCGAAAGACACGGTGATGTGCTATCGCGTTCGCTGGGAGGAACTGCAAGATAAACCTTTTGTTGAACATGCTATGGCCTGTAACGCCTCCCACTGGTACGGAGGGGCAGAGCTGGCCAAGCAACACTGGCCAATCAGGATCCATGGTGAGGAAGAACCCCTCCCTTTTATCACCAGTGACATATACTCGAAGCGCAGTTCTTTTGGAGGGATTTTGGAGCGGTACTGGCTTTCATCAAATGCAACGGCCATCAAGATAAATGACTCTGTGCCATTTCATCTGGGCTGGTCAGAAAAGGATAAAACACTAAGGTTTCAGGCTCGATACAGAGACACTCCTTTCAGACCACCTGACAGGGAGCAGGCCCTACCTGAGCTAAGCTATAGAGTGTGTGTGGGCTCAGACGTCACATCTATTCATAAAATCATGGTAAGAATATAGACAACATAACATTATGACCACTGACAGCTGGAGTAAATTACGCAGGGGGTCTCTTTATCATTGTATGTTAGTGGGTGGCAAGTGAGCATTTTGTCCTTAAAGTTGATGTGTTAGAACAGAAGGAGAAAAAAATGCTTTTGGATTAAGTTCAACAAGGGCCAAAATGTGGCGCCTCGATGTTTTGGTCACACCATCCCTAAAACTGCAGCTCTTGTGGGGTGTTCCCGGTCTGCGACTGTCAGTATCTAAGTGGTCCCAGGGGAAGGAACAGTGGTGTACCAGCAACTGGCAACTGCAGTTCAAATGCATGTTAATTTGTTAGTAACCCAATGTAAGAGAAGATGTTTCTAGTTACAAATGCACATAATAGAACTAACCATTGTTTTTTGTTTTTTTTTACATACATTTCTTTTCTCCAGGTACGACGATATTTCCCAAAACCTATTAAGGTCCCATCTACTGAAGTGTTTAAGTACCCTGTGTGGTCCACGTGGGCTCTCCACAAAACTTCCATCACTCAAGAGAAACTTCTGCTCTACGCCTCGGAGATCAGCAAACACGGCTTCACATGTTCACATCTCGAGCTTGACGACTGCTATACCGCTGATTATGGAGAGTTTGATTTTGACCCCCAAAAGTTCCCCAACGCCACCGGTATGTTTGACAAACTCCAAGATGATGGGTTTAAGGTGTCACTTTGGACACACCCCTTCATCAACTATGATTCGATTAATTTTGGTACTGCTGTGGAGAGAGGGTTCTTTGTACGGGAGCCTGGAGGGGAACTTCCTGCTTTGGTGCGATGGCGGAATGGCATCGGAGGGATCTTGGACTTTACCAACCCAGAAACACGTGAATGGTACTCCTCACACCTGCGTTTGCTTAAAAATCGATACAACATTGCTTCCTTTAAGTTTGACGCAGGGGAGACTAGCTATCTTCCGAGACAATTTAGCACTCTCGTCCCACTTTCTGATCCGTCTACCTTTACACGCCGCTATTCAGAAATGGCCATACCCTTTAATGAGCGTGCAGAGCTGAGAGTGGGATACCAAAGCCAGAACATCTCCTGTTTCTTCAGAATCATTGACAGAGATTCAGTTTGGGGTTATGAGTTAGGTCTCAAGTCCATAATCCCCACTGTTTTAACCATCAGCATCCTTGGATACCAGTTTGTGTTACCTGATATGATCGGAGGGAATGCGTATCCGAACAGAACTGCAGGTGGGTATGGTGGGCTAAGTAAAAATATCTTGTAATATGTGTGTTTAACCAGGATTATGTTTTTCAAACTTGTGGTTTCTGTTCTCAGTCAAGTACCTTTTTTTTGTAGGTTTCAATGGAGACAGTGATCTCCCTGATAGAGAGCTGTACATCAGATGGTTGGAACTATCTGCCTTCATGCCCGCTATGCAGTTTTCTATACCTCCCTGGAAATATGACAAAGAGGTAAGCCGGTTAATACCAGGCGTTGAGAAGGACTGTGAGATGGTTGACATTTTTGGAACAATGCATGCTTTACATTGTAAAGTTTACAATGTGTTTTGGTTTGTGTTGTGCATAAAATATCAAATAATGGTATATTTTTTTACATAATACACAAAAGATATTGAACTATATTTGCTCCATATGCAAGGTGCATGTGTTTAGGCAGTGTGGGTGTGTGTCTTGTTTATGGACACAACTGAATTGAAAGTCACACTATTTCCGTATAATAATTATTATTATATTTGCGAAATCTTCTTATATTCTACAGGTAGTAGAGATAGCACAGAAGTTCACCAAACTCCATGAGACCCTGGTGGCCCCGAGGGTGCTGGAACTGGCCGGGGAGGTCCTTGACACCGGGGACCCCATCATAAGGCCCCTCTGGTGGATTGCCAATGACGACGAGGCTGCCTACAAGATTGATTCCCAGTTTCTGATTGGAGATGATTTAATGGTGGCTCCTGTGCTAGAGCCAGGTAAACAGGAAAGAGACATTTACCTGCCAGCAGGACGGTGGAGAAGCTACAAGGGTGAACATTTTGATAAAGGCCCGATTTACCTCACAGACTACCCTGTGGACCTGGATGAGGTAGCATACTTTACATGGGTCCATGGACCAGCCTAAAAAAAACAAAAACTTGCATATTATTTTTGCACATGCACATTAAACAATTGAAGGAAAAACATTTTTATGAATACAGACCACTCATCACCTGCAAGCTGTGGTCTGGGTTGTTGTTTAACACCAACCATTCATCAGATGACATTAATATTATTAATCCTCTGTCTTCCCCAGTCCCAAAATGTAACAACACAAAACCTTTCCATCCATTTATTTTTTATTATTGAACAAACGTATAGCACATTTCTAACATTCTAATTTTTTTTTGTCCATATCCTTGACTTCTGCCTGTAGTAACCTTACAGCTTTAGGCTCTTGTCCAGAAGAGCAGTGATAAAGTGAAGCCATATAAAAGTGTGCCTATACTTTTGTTTTTTAAACTGATGTTTGCACATTTTGTCCAAAGACCTTTAGTACAGTTAAACAGCATTAACACTTTTTGTGAATAAGATAAAAAAGGGAATTGTTATTTAATTTTATTGCTTTGTCTAAAAGTGGTGCATGAATTCAGGATTTGTTTATTACAGGCAACATAAACATAGATCAGGTAGTTTAGTTGTTAGCTCACAACTATTCTTATTCAATACTTAGTCGTAACACTAACACCATACTGTATCTCAATGTGCCATAAGTCCTTTCCTGCCTTATCTCATGTTCTACAAATGCAATATTTGAACATTTTCTGAATTTGCCAAGTACAAGTTTTATTGTCAACACAAGTCTTGGTGTATGCATTTATAACTGTGATAAAATTGTGTTTGATTATCATGTGCTCAAACTTATGTGTAACCTCATATGTAAACTTTTAAGCAATGATGGATGATTTTAGTGCTTGTGGGGGGCTGTTGCAGGTGACGAGGTGCCGATCTCAAGGATTATGATAAGGATGTTAATTTATTTCAAAGAGAAGGTGAAGTGTGAATGATGTCCTGCTGTGACCATTTGTTGAAACTCAATAAAGTGTGGGTACAGGGGAGATGCTCAGAGAATGCTTTGAGCACGCTGGAAGCATCTCTCCTTGCTGCAAGTAAAGGACTGTCCATTGTGTGCGTCTGATCGATTCTCCAACAACAGATTTGTTAGAAGGAAAATCCCTGACACTTAATAAAGCCTTTCTTTTACTATTTTAAACATGTGTGGACTCCCATTTTGTCTGAACCGTGAGCCAGTTTGTGACACTGACATTGACATGGCAGCCAGACAGTTGAGCAGGTAAATAATTTAAAATCTCATAAGACTCACTATTAACAATAAACCCAACTTTGATCTACACATCATTGATATCCATAAACGGCCCCAATAAAGACACTTTGTGTCCTCTCTGTCACCCCACATTTACTGTCATTACTAAACAAAAGCATTATTCTAAACATTTTACTGTACAGTTCCCGATGATTCTACAACATTGTCACCATCAAAAACAGGAAAAAACTCACAAAAGTCACACAGACTAAAATAAAGAAACAGCCCATCGCAGAGCTGTAAAAACAAATTTCCTTGGTACAGCTCTTTGAACTCCATCAAAAGCCAACCACACAACCACATTCCCGCATTGGCGGCAATGTGGGTTAAGTGTCTTGCCCAGCAACACACAAATGTAACAGAGCAGGATTTGAACCGCCAACCATCTAGAGAAACTACTCTACTACTGAGCCACTACTGGCCCAATCAACCAAATGTATCAGTTTATACTCTACCTATTAATTTAAAACAAGAAAAATCCTCCAATTAGAGACAACACACCTGGAGAATTGTAAATGTGTGAGAACTGCTCTTCACTCTTCACAGATACAGCAGTGAACTCTTGCAGCTGTTCCTCCTCCTGTTTGATGCTTTGTTCCTCTGGTTCCTCTTTAATTTGCGGTGTCTCTGTGATCTCCTGGTTCAGACCTGGGCCAGCACTCACCAAGTGAATCTGAACATCTGCAAGAAACAATGAAAAGATACAACATTAATCTATTTCTTATTGTTTATTGACAGCATTATATCTAGTCAAGTGACACCAATCAGCTACACATAAGTCACTTAATCAGAGCCTGATTAGAAAACATTGGGGAACTTTAGACTTTATATTTAAATTACCGATTAGCATTGAGCTAAATGACACTGAGCTTTGTTATTGAGGTATTACTGGACAATTACTTATAAGTAGTAAGTCAATCATAATGGTGGAGCAATGAAAGTCATGAAAAAATTATTATAATAATGCATTGTTACTTGCAGTCATTGGATCAACACATTGTCCTTTATGAACCTAGTAATAATTATTGCCATAACCCATGGGTTTATGTGAAGTTGTAATTTTTTTTTTGCTCTGTAGTGACGGTCCCCTAAGGTAGCGCGAACAGATCTATATAAGCTGTCCGCTCCAAACTACGACATGGATAAAAACGAGCCTGTGACTTTTACTCCGCATCAGTTCAATAAAATATGAGCCTTTTGCTTTTGAGTGTTTCATTTACAAGATATTGACAGCAAATGACCGATCTGCTGCCGACTTTACCGCGGTACAGTACGCTCAGGAATGAGAATTTAGTCCTGTGTAATAAATCTGATGACGTCACTAAACAAATACAAATCTGTTTTATTCAGACAGCATCCATCAGTTAAACGAGAGAAAATGACGAGAGAAAAAGACACAGAGCATCCTGGAGGTCATCTGTAAAAAGGGGTGATCCAGGTTGTGTGTGGGTTAGACCGCTACGTATAAAATCTGCAAAATGTAGACATTTAGCCTTAAACTAAAACAGTCTTATTTAATAAAAGGCACAAACCTGCTTTAGATTCTGCTTTGGGCTCGATATCTTCCTCATACTTCAATATAATCGCACTCATTTTCACAAATCTCTGTGCCACAGCGAAGAAACAACAGGAAGCGTCAGTCCTGCGTCACCCGGAAACTCCATACCATATACTTCCTGTTTGACAGAGTTCACACCGGCGTCCCCTCTTTTTTTTTTTTTTTTTTATTATTATTTTTTATTTATTTAAACAAATACAATGTAGAATATGAGAGAAAGTGTGAAGAGAAGCCAGGGTGGAACACAATATGTTACAAATTAAATTTATTCAAAAGGTCAAGAGTCGCTTTCATATTATTAGAAAATAATAATAAATCTTTGTAATGCTTGATTTCATTTAAAAGACCGTAAAGAGGTTGTCTATTACAAAATTTACACTTGTGAATGTGAAATTTTGCTAAAATAACTAATAAATTAATAAGGAAATACTGGTCTTTTTTAAAATTATCATAAGAATGGAAACCAAGGAGCATATCTTTAAACATAAAAGTAAAAGTAAAGGGAGAACAGAAGATATTGTCCTGAATGTACTTAACAAAAT
>JAVQKC010143344.1:0-15384 GCA_036025475.1 Philypnodon macrostomus | reverse complement strand
AAATGTACAGTACCAGTTACTGTTAGACTCCCTCTAGTCTTTGGTGCATGCCAGAGGAGCATGTTTTACATTGGTTAAGGTGGACCTACAAAGTGCTGAGGTGTGCATCTCTGCCCCAGTAGAAGTGTGCATGTACATGTCCTAATGATCAGTAAGCAGTGCCTGGGGCTTCAGAGCAGGGGCCTCCATCAGTGTGGCCCCTTAGCCCCCTGGCCCCTCAGCCTGCGGGGAAGCCTGCAGCACTTCCACTGCTAAAGCCTAGGCACACACACAGGGTTCTAAAGCAGTGACTGGGGTAATTAAAATGTGACATCCAACCAAATCCCAATCATACCCTGCATCAGCACATTTACAGTAATTGTGTTATATAGTACATTAGATGGCCCTGTGTTGTTGCAGTAACTTTTTGATAGGGGTCCATTTTAAAGTAATTAGTCTATTCCAGCAACTGTGAGCTAAGTACAGTAGACTCTGGACAATGTCCCAATAGCTATAAGGCTAACACACAGACATACTGTATACTGACAGCCCTAACACAGCTAACACACATGCATTCATTCAAGGCAAGTTAGTGTTCCAATTCTCCAAGAAGATAATATCAAATGTGATGCTAAAGCCTGGGATTAGGTCTAGCATTGATTACTGCACCTACTTACATCATCAGAGCATGCAAGACATCGTGTTCATAGTGTTTCTATGACCATGATATAAAACATTAGGCTCCAACAGGATGCACAGTTAGCATGTTTACATGCACTTGAGTATCCCGGTTATTACCAATGTCCATATGGCAGTATTCAGGATATGATATTTACATGCTCTCAGAGAAACCTGGTTACTCATGTCCCTGTACACATGATACATATACCAGGATATGTGAGGAGACACACTTGGTTATTAAGTACATTTCTGACAAAATAGGGACAGAAAATTACAAATAGGTATGTTGTGTTTGTGACTGTAGTGAATTGTGACTGTCACCAAGCATTACAAATGAGAATTTAGAGAAAAAATATGGCAACAGCGATGTCCCAAAGCAGCTGTAGTGAAGAGATAGTTTAGTCCGACAGCAGTGGAGAAACAGCCAGTGTTACAGTGTTAAGCAGAAAGCGTCCGTATTGACGAACCGCTGCATGGTTCAGTCAAATACAAATACTGCTGATATGTGAGTTTTGAAGCACTTTTACAAGTTCCAGCCGTGGTGGAAAAGTCACCAGTGCCATGTTTGTTTTGGGTCCATCTTTTTGCACATGTCCAGTTCACAGCAGCAGTCAGTATTCAGGATGCTATGTTTACATGACACAGTATCCTGAATACTAAGGGAGTTTTCCAGGTAGAGTTACCGGTTTTCACAAAAACAGGATACTGGCTTAGATACTGAAATCAGGATACTGTGTTTACAAGCTCAAAGACATAATCAGGATATTTAAATAAATAAATAAATAACATGACCAGGATACTCCAGTGCATGTAAACATACTCATTGAGAGTTTTAAAAGCTATTTCCAGTGACCCTCCCACATAGGGCGCATCAGATGGATTGAACACCCGGGAACAGCTTTGGTCACCCATGTACTTCAGCATTGTAATGTTGTTTTTTTTGCAGCTTTCACCTAAAATTGTTCAGATTTCAATCAAACCCATGGTCTCCTTACTGAGAAGCAGAAGTACTAACCACTTTGTCTTTTTTATTTTTTTATTTGGATGAAACAGTGTATGCTAATGAACATACAGTACATCTGACCACCACCAATCACCACCACAATCACACACACATTCATACAAACTAGTTTCAATGTGAGTTAGGTGCCTTTCCCAAGAACACAACAACAATATTAGGGCTGTACAATTTTAAAAAAATATCTAATTGCATTTTTTTGCAATATCAGTTTTAAAATCAAGGTTCACAGCACATTTCTGGAAACATTAACACTTAAATAAAGACTAAAATAATAAAAGTAAAATGTCCACAAGAATAGCATGCCTTTCAGATCATGTTTGCAGAAGTTAAACCTACAAGGGTAAGCAGGTTCACATATGTTTTGTTTTGTGCAGAGGATTTTATATTGCCTAAAAAAAAATTGCCTTTGAGATTAGCTAATTGCAACCACTAAAATGTCATTTTTGATTTGATGTCCATTAGTGCAGCTTTAAAGAGCAATTCAGTTTTGAGCAGGATTCAAACTGCCAACCCTCTGGTTATATATATTTACAGTGTTTATGGAGGTGTGTTTTCATCTTTTTTATTTCATACTTTCTGCCCCTCGTCGTTTCAACAAACTCCTTTTGTCCTGGTTGTCCCGCACTATTCCTCTTTTCCTCTATCAACACTCTTGCCATTGACTAGGGCATCTTGAATCTACTATGCTTAATTTGTGCCATAAGAATGCTAATAAACAAACTGATAACCATGGCTACACATTTATTTGGTCATTTGTTAGGCACTGATTGAAGGGTTATTGCTAGAGGCAGAGCTGCTGTTGTAGAGGAAGGTTAAAGCGACAGAATCAATGTGTGTTTGTTCAAGACACAACACTATTTCACACACTAATGCGGCGCTAGTATTGGCAGCTGTTGAACTGTGCATTTCCTTCTGATGAGCTTCCAGAAATAAATGGGTTAGTTTCTATGGGCAGCGCTTCATCAAACGTGTCTCTTTACACTCACACAGATTATTAGGTTTTCAAAGGACGTGACTCAAAACACCAGCACGCTGTCATGTGTTCAGGCATTTTAAATGGGATGGGTGATCAGGTTCTTGACTGCTCAGATGCTAACACTGCATACACAATACACTACACTTAACCTTTGGACAGCATCAGTCATATTATGTCATCTTCAACCGCTTAGCTGGGGCCGGTCGCGGAGGCAACAGTATAAGCAAAGATGCCCAGATTTCCCACTCCCCAGATACTTGCCAGCTCTTCAGGAGGAATATCGAGGTGTTCCCAGGCCAGCCGAGAAACATAGTACTTCCAGCGTGTCCTGGGTCTTTCCCAGGGCCTCCTACTGGACGTGCCTGAAACTGCTCCCCAGGGAGGAGTCCAGGGGGCATCCGAAGCAGATGTCTGAGCCACCTCAACTGGCAGTGGCTCTACTCCGAGCTCCTCTCAAGTGACCGAGCTTCTCACCCTATCTCTAAGGGAGCGCCCGGACACCCTGTGGAGGAAACTAATTCCGGCCGTTTGTACTAGCAATGTTATTCTTTCGGTCATTACCCAAAGCTCATGACCATAGTTAAAGTAGGAACGTAGATCAAGAGCTTCACATTTCGGCTCAGCTACTTTTTCACCACAACAGTCCGGTACATCGACCACATCACACCAGAGGCTGCACTGATCCGCCTGCATCAGAGAAACAGCTGAGCAACCCTGATCAAATTTCAGAAAAAAAGAGTTTTTAAACAGATTGATTCTTGTACTTGATGTAATTAAATGAACTAAAATATAATAAGAATAAGAGATTTTCAGGTGCAATTTGTTGTACATCTTGTTTATATCGGCAAAACAATATTGTAGAATCATGTCGGTCCGCGTCCGCAGATCCTAGATGTGAACACTATAACTCAAAAACAAATTGCCGGATCAGTTTCAACTTTTCTAGACATTACATATCATGAAGACGCTGAACTGGATTGAGATTAGTACTTCTACGATTAATGACAATTATTCAATTAACTAATTAATGCCCTGAAGCACTTTAATTAAGCCATTAGTCCTGTTTAACATAAACAATGTTAGTTTGGCTAGTAGGGCTAGTGTATATTTAATGCACTTAGGCAAATTACAGAGGTCAAATAAAGAATTCCTCAGTAGCGCCCCATGTTTTTTGTATCGCTATGGGACTCTGGACACACTTACTTTGACAGAGAGCAATGAAACTTGGTACAGTGATTCTTCACAGTGTACCCAACATAAAATATTATCATGACCCCACCCTACAACAAACAGGAAGTGAGCCTTTTTGAATTGAAATTGGGAAGTCATGTATATTTCTAAGCCTAAGCCTAAACCTCTAACTTACACATTCTTTGCCCGAGGCTCAAACCTGAAACACCTATTTACCCCATGGCCCTGCACAAATCTGACCAATATGATTTCAGTTATCGCTATAGCACCCTATAGACTGAAATAATAATTAATAGAAGAGAAATTTACAAATTTGGTAAAAAAAAAAACATCTTTCACAAACATCAAAAAAGTCAAATAGACTCTTCCCATGTTTGTCATGGTTTGGGGGTGGGGCCTCTTAATTGCTCGTTAACAATATAAAAACCCTTAGAAATCACACAGTGTCTGATTAAGGTGCCCGTTGGCGCCATAACAAATGACAACTTCTGTGCATAATTTTTCTCAAGATTTCAAAGTTGTGAATTATGCAGCGATGTCTCTGATGGAACATTCTACAATAGTGACACTGTGACAAGCTGATGAAATCTCAGAGATGGTCCCTGATGCTGGTGTGTCTGTAAACATCTGTGCAGGTGTGCCTGTGGACATCTGTGCAGGTGTGTCTGTAGACGTCTGTGCAGGTGTGTCTGTGGATGTCTGTGCAGGTGTGCCTGTGGACATCTGTGCAGGTGTGCCTGTGGACGTCTGTGCAGGTGTTCCTGTGGACGTCTGTGCAGGTGTGTCTGTGGACATCTGTGCAGGTGTGTCTGTAGACGTCTGTGCAGGTGTGTTTGTAGATGTCTTTGCTGGTGTGAATGTACTTGGTCTTGGATTTTGTGACTTATAGTCCAGAAAATACAGTATGTGTACTGAAAAAAAGACATATAATATTAATAAACCTGGGACTCTGTAAGGCCTAAATACAATCAACCAATAATAGACAAGCCTGTATGTGTGGAACTACCTTCACTTTTTATTCTATTGTATTGAGGTTTTCCTTCCTGCATCTACTTTTACCTTGCTGTTTTATTAAAAAAATTCTCAATATTTATAATCTAAAATATGGCCTGTACTTGAAGAGCTTATATTTACTTAATGCAAATCAATTCCATCTATGTTGTTGACCTACTGTGATAGACTAAAAAGACACATCTCAGTAATCATGTGGAGAGGACAGTCTGATTAGAACGTGTGAAATCATCTGTGACTCATCTTCAGCCCTGTCTGTCCAGACCTAGTCAATTTTACCTCCCACCAACCAATTTACAGCAGCGACCATCCATCAGTCTACCTGTCACACACTCTCATCTCCACATATCCCTCCACCGCCATCGTATGATTCGTGGCAAATAGGGCCGTCTCAGCGGACACTCACCTGACAGTTTTTTCATTTGACTTTTGGGAATGAGTATTTCTCCAACGTCTCTTTTTGATTTTCTTCAGCCGTAGTGGGACAAAAAAGGGGGAAAGAACTTTGATGTGAAAGTGTGTTTTATTCTGAGCTGCCGTGTTGCTTTTTGCATGTTGGTTAATCCATTATTGACGCACGCTTTTTTTGGTAAGTGTTCACAGGCTGTCAGAGATACTCAAGTGTAATGGTGGAGGATTTGGAGCTAATGGCACCGAGACCAAACACAACAAAACAAGGAGGAATGTGAGAGGGCTGCACAGAGACAGAGCTTTAAATAAAAACTATGATGGGATGAATCACTCTGAATCATTGTATTATTTTAGGGATGCACCAATTTGAAAATTCTCTGGCGATATTTCAGTTACCAGTTTGGCTAACATTGATTCTGATACTGATATTTTGTATTTTTTGGTACACCAGGTACCCTCAACCTAAGTCTGTGTTCATGTAAGGGGTTGAATAGTCTGAAGTGACTATATATATGTACAGATCCTATAAAAGTTTGTAAACAGAATGTTCTAAACTATGTAATGGAGGCAACTGGAAGTAATACAATAATACTGTACATCTTCAAAAGAGAAATTAGCATTAGCCAAAAAATAAAGCAAAATGTGAGAAATTAAGATGGTTTTAACAAATGCTACATGTAGGTGATGTCAGAGCCTGGTTAGGAAACATTAGTGACTGTACCTCATGTTGTATGTTCATTTAAAGTACACATTAGTAATGGCTGGTGGCAAAATTCTTGATTTTTAGTAGTATAGTTTAGCATTTTTATAAGTACTTACAGAAATATGATGACCACAATAGTATATTCATTGTACATTAATTCATTAATTTAACATTTTTGGATTCGCAACAGAGCAATCTATAGAGCTCAATCAAATCAACTGGTAAAATACCATTACAAAGCCTCACCAGTTTTCCTTTTTCTCTGTGTGAATAAGCCGTCTGATTGCTGTGGACTGACAAAATCCAGAATTCTCAGGTAGGACTTAAAAGGGCGCCAAATACAGAGGGCCCTCTGCCCATATTTGCCTTGAGCCCCCAAACTACTAAATCCGCCACTGCTATTAGCTATTAGAATCTATTAACATAGAGAAAAACAGCATGTACCGGTGTAACAGTCTGCTTGCTCTGTGCTGATGAGGTGCACTGAACCATGTGCTGTATTAGCTGTTGTTTTCTTTGTGCGCTGAGAGTACAGCTGTCAACATCACTGCAGTGTTGAATTTGGTCAGTTTTTATTATCTTTTCACTCATCCACTTCAGGTCCATTAACCATATCATTCATCAACTAAATATTCGAACATTTGGATAAAAGTGGGCAAAGAGAATCGACCCTTGTCCTGATTTAGACTTGATTTAGCCCTGGTTTATTCATGGACTCCCCAGTGGACCCCTCAAACTCCTGGGCCCCAGTTCAGTTTGCACCGGCTGTACTTCCTGATGCTATGTCCCTGAACAGCAGTGTTATAGATTAGAATAATCCACAGATGTAAACTTGTCTATGTGAGAGTGATTATGAGACAATACAATGATGTATGGGTCTATATGGCAAACGTTGTCATCACATGTCACTTGATATTCAGCTATACACTCATGTGTGCCATGGCCTCCTCCAGAAAGGCACTGGTGTCCTTATCCTGCAAGACAATAGTATTTTAGTTTTCTGAATAATAACACCAAGTGGCACATAAACACAAATATGGCACATAAATACAAATTTGATAAACATGATATGATATACTGCAGTGCAGTGTGTTAAGGTTACACTTGACCCATCCCTCAATGCCACTATAGCAACCTGTCTGGAACAGTGCAGTGCAGAGTCAGGGTCTTGTTCAGGATGTACCTAGCTAGAGGATTAGCCTATGGCACATGTTTTATACTGTTTTATACTTAAGAGATAATCTCAGATCTTTCCTATAATGTTTTTGTGTGAAGGAAGAGTTTTTTCATCTTCAGAAAAATGTTGCTTTAGTTTTCCAAAGATTGGAAACATACAGTTGAGGTCTTCATCTTCATTAGGCTAAATGTATAGTATAACGTATTGAGCCTTGTTGAAATCCTTATCTGAAAGATATGCAATAGTTTATTGGTTTAGAATTAGATTGACACTGTCTGAACACCTCAAATTAAGTAAATAAATATTTGTATTATATTTTTAAATACCAGTCTGTTTCAAATGACTTCATCAATCCATGAAGGCACCTTGTATGACAAGGTACTGCTCTAGGAACTGCTCTACTGACAAAAACAGGCTATTCTATCTTGTCTTTACATCTAAGATGATGGAGTGTTCTGGAAGGCCTGTAAAAGAGTAAGGATACAATATTGAGACAATAACAACAACATAAAATGGAACCACCCTTATTTTAAGAATTTATGCTTCTCTTAGAGCACTGGCATTGCTAAAGACACTCATGGCCCTTATTTACCTACTTTGACACTTGCAGTTACAGTTACAGCCACAACTTGATCCTTTATGTCAAAATAATCTAAAATATACCCAATTTCCTCAGCTATAACTTCTTTGGGATGTGTAAATTGCCCTTGTGTGTAGTGTCTTTAACTCCTCAATAACATGTTCCTTCACGTTATATCAAGCAGGTATAAGTGTATTTGGAGGCATGTTTCATGTTTCTTGGGGAGGGGTATTTTGGATTCTTATTCTTATTATTTCCCTGAAAAGAACAGCAAACAATTAAACATAGCACAATTCATTTTCTGATAACAACTATAAAATAATTATTTGTATTACAGGACGGATCTTTTGCAGACACATGACTAACTTGCATCCCAGTGCCATCTTGGATGGTATCACGCAGAAGTCAATGAGAAACCTAAATGGACACCAAGGACCAGTATATACCAAAGCTAATCACAATTAACATCTTAAATCCTTAGGGTGACTAGACAATAAAGGACCAAATGTGATCAAATACATTGTAAAACAGCACAAAACAGGACATATAGGACATGTTTCAAATGCAGCGATATAGTAATAAATAAATAAATTAATATTGTCATTCAGCTGTGTAATTAACACTTAACCTCTATGTTGACAGCTTTATGAGTAGCTTTTTGCTGGCTAACAGTCTATTTCTAGCCTGCAATAGGCAAAATAAATGACATATTTGTGCTGGCATGAGTCAAAATGTGGAACACAGCCTTTGGGATGTTAGATTTAATCTGAAAATGCAGTGCAACGCAAAGTGGAACATCTCCTTACCTTAAGATCCATAGGAGCTACCAGCTAGCACACGCTATTTCCACCAACAATAATTAATATTACGTTGTCAGTGCCTACATCTTTCAAAAATGTTGTAATTGTAAATCCTGTAGGCATTTTTAAAATTGCTGGAATAAAGATATTCTTTTCAAACAGAGGGATGCACTGAGTATACAAGTACACAAGTAGGTAGGATGGTAATAAAATTAAAACTTTTCATTATATCAGCGAAAACACAATATTACGAAATCACGTTGGTCCGCATCTGCAGATTGTACGTGTGAACAAGATAACTCAAAAACACAATGCTGGATCAGTTTAAACTTTTTCACACAGGTACATATCATAAAGACGCAGAACTGTATTAATTTGGGTACTTCTACGATGAATATTAATTAAGTAATTAATTAATTACTGGCCGAAATTGTGATTGCAATACCTCAAAAACTCTTTGCTGGATCTTTTTTTACTTTTGCACACAGGTACATATCATGAAGACACAGAAATGGATTGAGTTTGGTACTTCTATGATTAATGACAATTATATAATTAACTAATGCTTTGATGCACTTTTATTGATCCAAAAAACCTGCTGAACAAAAACAAAATCACATGAATTTTGGCACAGTGATTCGGGCAATTGTATATTTAATGTACATAGGCAAACTAGGCCTGTGCTGTCGTCCCCGACAGGAAGGTGTATATCGCCGAAACGGCCCCATAGGTCTGCCACGACTGGCACCAACCAGGGTTTTTATATTGTTAACAAGCAATTAAGAGGCCCCGCCCCCAAACCATGAAAGCATGAGAAGGGTGTATTTGACTTGATGTTTGTGAAGAATGTTTTTGCCAAATTTTGTAAAAGTCCCTAAAACTACATTCTTCTTTCAGTCTATAGGGGGCGCTATAGAGGTAACTGCCATCATATTGGTCAGATGTGTTCTAATTAGGTATTTCATTCATTTGAGCCTATTTGGGCAAAGTATGTTCAAGTAAGAGGCTGTCAAATATACCTGACCTCCCAATTTCAATCCAAAATGGCTGA
Organism: Philypnodon macrostomus; assembly: GCA_036025475.1. Taxonomy (NCBI): domain Eukaryota; kingdom Metazoa; phylum Chordata; class Actinopteri; order Gobiiformes; family Eleotridae; genus Philypnodon; species Philypnodon macrostomus. The sequence goes on along the minus strand of JAVQKC010143344.1, from coordinate 5,803 downwards.
CTTCCTGTTTGTTGTAGAGTGGGGTCATAATAATATTTTATGTTCGGTACACTGTGGAGAATCAATATACCAAGTTTCATTGCTCTCTGCCAAAATAAGTGTGTCCAGAGTCCTATAGGGTTCATAAACATTGGGGCACTATAGAGGCATTCTTTATTTGACTACTGTAATTTGCCTATGTACATTAACTATACAATTGCCCAGATCACTGTGACAGATTTTGTTATTGTTCAGCAGGATTATTGGCTCAATAAAAGTGCATCAAAACATTAATTTGTGAATTATTTAATTGTAATTAAGCGAAGATGTACCAATCTCAATCCAGTTCTGCATCTTCATGATATGTACCTGTGTGCAAGAGTTGAAAAAACGATCCAGCAAAAACTTTTTGAATTATTGCGGTCACAGTTTTGGCCTGTAAGTAATTAATTAATTACTTAATTATTATTCATCATAGAAGTACCTAAATCGATACAGTTTAGCGTCTTTGTGGTATGTACCTGTGTGCAAATTTTGAAACTGATCCAGAAATTAGTTTTTGAGTTATCGCATTCATAGTTAGGATCTGCGGACGCGGAGCGACATGATTCCATAATATTGTCGTTTCGCCTATATAATTACAGAGGTCAAATAAAATATGCCTCTATATCTCCCCCATGTTTATGACCCCTATGGGACTCTAGACACGCTTACTTTGTCAGAGAGCAATGAAATTCTCCACAGTGTACCCAACATAAAATATAATTATACCCTACAACAAAGAGGAAGTCAGCCATTTTGGATTGAATTTGGGAGGTCAGAAATATTTGCCCCTAACTTGCCCCCATTAGGCTTAAACCTGAAACATCTAATTACCCCCCGGCCCTGAACACATCTGACCAATATGACGCCAGTTACCTCTGTAGTGCCCCCTATAGACTGAAAGATGTAGTTTTAGGGAATTTTACAGAATTTGGTAAAAACATTCTTCATAAACATCCAGACAAATCAAAAAAGTCAAATAGACCCTTCCAATGTTTGTCATGGTTTGGGGGTGGGGCCTCTTCATTGCTAAAATCATATAATATCTGATTAAGGTGCCCGTTGGTGACAGTTGTGGCAGTCATATGGTGGAGTTTCACTGATATACACTGCAGCACTGTCATACCCTTCCAGCATGGTGCAAAATATCCTAAATGCAAGGGTGTGACATCACGTGCAAAAGACCCTTAGAAAAAGACATTAAACCTGTAACAATAAAGTGCCCTGTGACAGTCATCATGGGACAGCATGAGTCAATGCCCAATTTCAATGACCCAAAATCAATGCAAAATGGCCGACTTCCTGTTTGTTGTAGGGTGGGGTCATAATAATATTTTTTTTTGGGTACACTGTGTAGAATCACTGTAAGTTTCATTGCTCTCTGCCAAAGTAAGTGTGTCCAGGGTCCCTTAGGGGTCATAAACACGGGGGCGCTATAGAAGCATTCTTTATTTGACCTCTGTAATGTGCCTATGTACATTCAGTATACAATTGCCTGGATCACTGTGCTAAAATCAATGTGATTTTGTACCAAACTCAATCCAGTTCGGTGTGTCTTTATGATATGTTCCTGTCTCCAAAAGCTGAAAAAGTTTACAGGCATTAATTAATTACTTAATTACTTAATGAATATTCATCACGAGTACCAAACCCAATCCAGTTCGGTGTCTTTATGATGTGTATAAAATTTGAGTCATTGAGTTCACACGTAGGATCTGTGGACTTGTTTCATAAGAGCTGAATCAGCATTTTGATTGTGAACCTTTCACTAACAATTGTAGGAGGTAAAAGAATCATCTCATCAATCATCAATCATCTATCTAATGTATAGACCATCTCAACAAAATAAAATCATCCCACTTTCCCGCTTTTATAGTAACAGTACTGTATGTGTTTTGCTTTTGCCACAACAAAGGCAGATATAAGTCACAGTATTATTTGTGGGAACTCCATTCTACTTACGGAGCGCTTAATATAGCTCCCTTTATTGGTGCAGTATATTAGTTATTTGGTGTGCTATAATGCATATGTTTGAGGAGCTTTGAAGAGCAGCAGCACTCTGATGTGTGCAAAGCCGTTTGGTTAAGTGTGTACCCCCTCTGGCCTGTAATTAGCAGCTATCCACATTACACACGCTCCATCTAGACTCTGTGAACGCTAGCTCACAGCGTAGACTGATAAAATAGATGTGATTTTCCAACCAACTTATTTTACTTGAGCAGTATGAGCTAAAACATATAGTGCTATACATTGTAATAATAATAAATAAGTGTCTAAGGGCCATAATAATAATAATAGTAAATAATATAATGTATCCCTTCCCCGCTGCAAATGCTTATCAAATCACATCTAAACTTTCACTGTCTTCTGCCAAAAACTGCATGATTTTGTCATTATTTCTTCTTCTTTTTTCGAGCCTGGTTGCCATGTTATGCTTTTCTGTTTACATGTCATCTAATCTCGGCGAAGTAAATGCATCACTGCCGCGCATTAAGTGTAGCTCATGGGAAAGCCTTGTAACTGTCCCAGAAGATGCACTTACATCAAAGATGCAGTTTATATAAGGCTGAAAAGCAGATAAACACAGAGAGTGAGTTTTGGATGAAGACAGGAATGTCACAAACATCTGGTCATCGGTGATGCAACAGCTTGTAAATGAATGTGGCTTATGCTCCAAAAAGGAGACAGAACCTTTTGCTTAGACATGTTGTCAGGCACTAAATGAAACCAAGTCATGGAGTTTAGCACGACCAAAGCAGGAGAGACTGAATAAAAACAGACGTGGGATTACTGGCAAATTCCTCTAATTGTCCAAACACAAATGACAAAGTGAAGCACTGTTTGTTTCGCTTGATATAGTGTCTAATTATGATGGTCTTTGTGTGAGAATAATACATTTGATTTGCCAAAATGGGTATGAGCCAGAACCAGAATCCTTAACTTTGGCCCTCAGCAAGATTGTGTTAAAGATTTCATTATGAATATAACTAGACGACCCATGCGCTATATCTTTACTGATTCGAGATTGGACACGTTTGGTTTTGTTTTGTGGGTGAGGTTTACACTGACCCACAAATCTCTACCAAGTTAGGGTGAAGTTTATATTATTGCCCCATAGGGAAATGTGTTCACTGCTTTTGACCCATCCTTCAGTGATGATCACATTCTTGAGCCAGGATTTTGGCTTGAGTATTGTGCATTTTTCGGTTGATGGAGAGAGAGATGGAGAGAGTCCATGGAGAGAATATGCAGACTCCACAAAACTCTCTTTGTTGAACAATAAAATCACAGTGTTTTTAGTGTTTTTAGTTGTGGACATGCTATTACAACAGTCAAATTAATCCTTTAACAATGTACATGAATCTCAAAAATGGGGTGCTCCCGTCCCTACCCAGCTTATCCAACGCAGGAAGGAAAGCCCTTTGTGTAGGTGATGATATAAAGTCACAGTGATGTGGTGACAAGAGGCGTGATTTCACTGTTGCCAAGGGAACCGTGCCCAGTCTTTCCTGATTGTACTCATGTCCCGTGCCAAAAAGAAGACTCCCCACGCCTTGATCGGGTCTGAGTCAGCAGAGTCAGGATGGTGCCCTGCAGATTAGCCTGTGTTTTTGTCAAGAGCAAAGCAGACACATAATCTTATATAGACAGAAGAGTGCAAGAGCTTAACTGTATCTCAGCCTATTTTAATGACTTGTGTAATGGCTGTTTGAGAGATAATTGCATAATTATAGATGTATTGTACAATTGAGCTGAGGTGTTGTGTAGCCTTAAAACTGCCAACTGCCGGGCTGAGCACAAACATTAATGTATGTGTAAATACTGTTTTTCAGGGTATTGTTTTAGGGGCTTTTCCCCACAAGCTTTTGATTTTATTTCACATGTAATATCAGCTAAATGTTTTCTATTTGGGAGCTGTTTCTTTCTCTTTACTAAAAAATGCTCAGGTTAGGCCCATGTCCCTTCAAGTTCCTCCTGGTCATGCCCACTTCACTAGTGCAGCTAATGCAAACAATGAAAAGTTGGGTTTCTTCACAATTCTAGGTGAAACCAAGCACTTTCAGCTGCCGACAAAGCCAGTGCCTCAGTTTGCCTCATAGAATTACTCAACAATTAATGAAACTGGGCATGTTTTTGCCAAGGAAACAACAATTTAACATAATAGAAAGGTCGAGTTAGCATTGCAGTTGCAGATGGAAAGTAGCTTTAGCTAAATGTGGTTCTGTTGTGAGATAATGTTTTTGTACATGGTCCCTGACAAATAAATAATAAACTAAACATAATAGAGTCCCTTTAAATATATTTGGCAGAAGTGAGGCCTTTATGCTTGTGTGATAAACTGACACACTCTCACACAGGGCTTTATGGACCATATATTCACTTTATAAATGCCACTTATGAATAGGAACTGCTTTAATACGGCACATAACAAAAGGCCATGTTTCTGGCACAAGCCTGGCCCTCGCTGGTTCTCCATCACAGAGACTGGAAACACTGACAGTGTCATAATTTTATAGCTATATTTATGAGGACCACAGAGGCGTACTTTACATGTCGCCTGTGTTTTAAAGGCCAAATATGTTACGGAGCTGGTTTTAAACAGTTGTGTGGCCTCTCGTGGGCAACACCACGACCCCAACAGTTTATGTGATGGTCCTGAATGTAGATCTACTTTTTATCGCTCATAGTTTGGAGTGGCTCATGGAAAATGTCTTGAGGAGATGCATACATCAACATACACTGAAACTATGTGTCAATGTCATAAATATTAAACTACAATCTGCACTGTGTTAAGTGAGAATAAGAATGACATAAAATGTGAATTCAAGTCATATGTGTTATTTCTGTAAAATGTGTTTATGAGTGTGTTAGCTTCACTGTTGTTGTGCGTCACTGTAAATTATTATAGTCTGGCCTGTATCTTCTTTGACTTGATCAATTTTCTATTGTTTCTTTCTGACCGTCGTCACAGGTGTTCCAGTAACTATGGGCCTTAGGCAGCATAAACCGTGGAAAATGGACAGTTAGTTTCAAGGCTGACACAGAGACAAACTGAAAATTATTAGTAGGGGCAAATTAGGGTCACCGATTCTCCTAACAATGTCATGTCTTTAAGAAGCTAGAGTGCCCAGAGAGTACCCCCTGAAACATGGGAGGGACATGCAGACTCAGAGAGATTGTGTGTTGGCCAACCCAAGAATTGAACTCACAACCTCTTGTCTCTCAGTAATCAATCCTTATTTACTACTACATTTCAGCTGGTAATTCTCAAGCTAAGAGCATTAGTAAGTATAAGTATAAGTATAAGTATAAGTATAAGTATAAGTATTTCCCAAGACCAAACCTATGCATTTCTACAACTCATATGCCTCAGATTTCAGGTCTAATTTCCTTAAGCCTAGTCATTTTATTCCTGCCCTTTTCAATAGCTCTCTAAATTGCTTATCACCCTTTTACAATGTCTGCTGAACATGTTAGCAGTGTTTCATATATATATGCTATTGAGCCATATAGTCTAAACCATATAATAGAGACATTTCGCAGAGTTTTATATGAAGCCTTTGGGAACCATCTTGTTGCAATTTATTTATTTATTTATTTTTATTTATTTATTTATTTTCACATAATAAAAAAAAACACATGTATACACCTAAACACAACATTAAAAAAAAAATGTGATGGTGTGTGGCAGAAACCTAGTCAGGCTTATACTAAAAGCCACACTCCAGGATAATTATATTTTACAGCTCACTTTGAGAAACAAACATTCTTTATCTCATTA
>JAVQKC010143340.1:0-10913 GCA_036025475.1 Philypnodon macrostomus | reverse complement strand
GCGACGTATGGGGCAGACGTACGGGGCAGACGTACGGGGCAGACGTACGGGGCAGACGTATGGGGTCGTTTTCGCCGATATACACTTTGCTGTCGGGACGACAGCACAGGCCTTGTTTAACAACAGCTAAAGGTTGTGCCGCTTGGCTAGTTTGGACTTTATCAAGTCACGTTCAGGTGATGGTGTATGGTTTGGTGGCAACAAAAACAAGATTGGAAAAGCAGTTACAGATACCTAACGCAAAATATTTAAAAACTACTGAAACACTCAATATAGAGATGTTCTTATGTGGGTTTTGAAGGAGACCTAAACCCACATTTTACAGACATCTATCGGAAACTTTCAAACACTTATCGAACCCAGTAACCAGAAAGATGCCATTTGGTCTATGATATAAGGGTCAGAATTAAATAAGCATCAAATTAGGTTCACTGTGCAGCAGCTACACTGGAACTAAAACAGCTAGTCCTCCTTATTAGCTAATCTTTGTGATTGTCAAAGCTTAACTAACTGTACCTAAAGAATAAGCTGAAATATGGTTCAACTGAGTAAGACTAAATCATATTTAACCGTCCACCTGTGTACTGAAATATGGTTTAACTGAGTAAGACTAAATCATATTTAACTGTCCACCTGTGTACTGAAATATGGTTTAACTAAGTAAGACTAAATCATATTTAACTGTCCACCTATGTACTGAAATATGGTTTAACTGAGTAAGACTAAATCATATTTAACTGTCCACCTGTGTACTGAAATATGGTTAAACTGAGTAAGACTAAATCATATTTAACCGTCCACCTGTGTACTGAAATTGCTCTCATTTCTAACTCTATATTTTGCCTCCCTTCTGTCTGTAATTTGTAACGTCAGGATTACTACCTTCTACATCCCACATCAAAGCCATGAACTCACCATAAACGTATGGGTTCTTACTTTTGTTCCAGGTCAGAGTGTAAAATGTGGTCACCACTCTCCTCCGAGGGCGGAAAGACACATCCGTACAAGATGAATCTAATCTCGGAGCCACAGGTGTGTGCCATTTATAATGATTAATATAGGGTTTTTTAAATGGCGCAACAACCCTTTGTCATCCCAATGAAAACATTTCTACAGGTAGCCATGCATTTACTGGAAAGCCGCATGTTCATTCCCATCCTGCCGCAAAGGATTGTGGGCGTTAGCCACTGCCAACGATGAAGTCATTGTTTCTTCCCAACAGGAGGTTGCCTAAGAGATGGTAGTTTATCAGCCAAGCTCCGACGTCAGCCTCGTCCCGTCGCTGTGTGGAAAGAGCAGAGTGTGACTTCATGTAGGAAACTGTGGTGTGTCCAGGCTTTGTGTGTGTGTCACCCGGTCACAGATGTAGAGCGTTTTATCACAAGCACAAAGACATGTGTTAAAGCACTCGTCTGCACGGTCACATCACCCTTTAAGTATGGACGCATGGTATGGCCTAGTTTGACGTCTTGTTTGAGTAAATTTCATTCATTCACCCTCTACCACTTTCCCTTTAGCAGTCACCAGGACTAAAACTGGGATCATGTTTAACCCTATAGTTTAACCCTATAGTAAGACTACATTTGGGACCGAACCAAACTGAGGACTAAACCAGTACAGTAAACCAGAAGTACTAAGGCAGTATAAACGTGCTTTACAGATGGGAATAAACCAGGTCTAAATCAGAACATTCTTTAATTTAGTTTTAATTCAATAGACGTTAGAGCTTCTGTAGTCCACTGTTCTGCCTGTCCAGTCTGCCCTCTGAGATTCTGGGGTTTTCTGGTATATAAATGGAGATGTTTGAACATGAGCTAAATTTGGAGGTATTTCCGTGTTCCCGATCCGCAGCATGAGCTCGCTCCAGTGGTATGTGCCCACTTCGATGGCACGCCAGTATCATGACATGTTTGTTTTAAAAACGTTAGCTTCTTGGGTGTAATTAGTCAAGGATCCTGACATTATGCCGAATGTCTCAATTATGTGTTTTGAGTGAAGTTGGGTTCTTACAGTCTGTTCCCAACATACAGTATTTTTTTAATAATATGAACACTCTCAAGTTGTTGTCCAATATTGCATCTTAAGCTACCGTGTTTATCATTTAGGTATTTGAAAACCTCAATATTATAAAGAAGTTCCCTTATTATTGTAATGCACATTTTATTCAGTGTTCCTCAGTTCACCATAAGACTCCCTAAGCAACTAATGAGCACAAATAAGTCAACTTAATTAGGCAAATTTAACTTTAATTGAGACCATAGCCTCCACAAGCCCGGCCTTTTGCGTCAGTCTTTAGGTCTCAGGGGTTAGGTGGCCTGTATCGCTCACTTATTACTTTCCATGTACTTCCTCAATTCCTCCTTTTTAGACTTCCTGGTGAATACTTTTCTCACTCTTCCGGGTATTTTAGCTTAGTTGCTCACTTATTACTTTCCACACAATTAATATTCACTGGCAGACTGGTCTCACATGAACTCAATGGAGAGGACAAATCAATATCGCTGTGCTCTCATTGTCATCCAGCATATCTAAACATCACTTTAACCTTTTAGATTATTATTTACCATTTATGTCCAGAATCTGCTTTTACAAAGACAAGCATGTATCAATGTAGGAAACTAAGCTGCCTAGTGACTTCTCAATGACCTGCTGTGAGTGTGCTGTACATGAAATGGGTTTGTCCAGTGTGTATCCTGTCCCCAGTTCAAATTATTTCTTGTTAGACTCTAGCCCCTTCAACTGTGAGGATACAAAATGTGTTCACCGTGGCTGCATCTTGGAGCAAGAGCCAAATAGTTGCATGTCTCAACTGCTACCTTTCTATGACTTACCGAAGTAGATAACACTTACATTCACACAAAACTAATCTCGCATGTATCCAACAGGAAGTGAAACACATAGGCTCGGCCCACAACAGAAGTGCTTTACCGTTCAGTGGATTTGGCTCCAAAGTCGTGACCAACCAGTACAACAATCCGGCCGGCCTGTACTCCTCTGAAAACATCAAGGACTTCAACTCCGCTGTGGATGAGGTCAAGACCATAGCCAACGAACCCAACAACAAGTAAGATATGATGTATAAATACACAAGTGTGTAACTGGTCTGGGGCTTAGGCAAAATCCATTGTAGAATTATTCTATGTTAAAATCCTTAATCCTGTGTTTTTAAATGGTTTATTCTTGGTCTTATAAGGGCCCCTATAGATTAACAAGGCACAATTAGTACCTCTTAAAGACGGCCCTTTTTACTATGTGGTAATCGTGACTGCACATTATAATAATCCCGGGGTTTTCCAGTAACTAATTATTTAAATCGGCCTGGATCACAAACCAGTAGTACCACCTCAGAAAAGAGTTGGCCCCCCAAATACCTTGGACTAGAAATGAGCCAGACTAAACCAGGTCTAAACTCAGTAAAAAATACATTACGGAAAAAGTCTAAATTAGGTCTAAATCAGGATTAATTTATTACTGAAAAATTAAAACTTAAGAAATATACTGCATCCAATAATTCCTGTATCGCTGTTTGAGAATTGTTTTTATTATATTTATGTTTTGTTTCTCCATGAGGATGTAGCCATGTAGTCATTTCTAAATTAGGTGTGTGTTTGTAGATCTCCAGCAGAGCCCCAGAAGCCTGCTGCTGTGAAGAGGGCTCCAGTCGCTGAAGGCTCAGAGGTTTACAAAATGCTGCAAGAAAACCAAGAGTCAGACGAACCTCCTCGACAGTCCGCATCATTCAAAGTGCTTCAGGAGATACTGGAGACGGGTACAAGTCACGCATTAACCATTTTATAAGATCATGTACTGTATAGATCAGTTGTTCTCAAACTCTGGGTCGGGACCTCAATGTGGGTCTTTGTTTTTGGTATCTCCATAAGCATTATCAAAAGGACAACAAATGAATTGCCTTTATTAGATAGATAGATTTAAGACACACTTTGAAGATGGTGTATTGTAGTTGTGTGTTTCAGAGATTGCTCATCAACTGGGGCTTTCACATACAACCATATCTAGAGGAGGAAAGGGGTTGAAAAATGTATAATATCCATTGAGCGTCAGTTTTGTGAGTGAAAATGTCCTGCTGATGCCAGTGGTCAGAGGCTTTTTTTTTTGTGATAATAAAAAGGCAAAATTAGGTCTGATAAGCACATGCGACTTCTCTAGGTCTATCAAGACTGAAGACAAAAGGCAGGCTACAGCAGTTGAAGATGCCACTCGTTCAGTAGTCTTCACTAAGCTTCATTTGCAAGGCATTGTCAAAACAAAACATTCTTGCATGGCTTCTTTGTCTCCATAACCTGCATTGAAGGGAATAAAAAATATGGGTTGTTGTTACAAAAAGTTTGAGAACCACTGAAGATTACGTCATTTACAAGTCAAAACATATGCTCTGTCTATTAGTTTTTTCCAATCTGGTTAAGGTAATAATATTTTCCTCTGTAGGTGACGCCGACAAGCCCTCAGGTTTCAGGAGTGTCAAAGCACCCACAAACAAAATGGGAGCCTCTGTGGGAAACGTGGACAAACTCCCCATCTGCGACAAGTGTGGCTCTGGCATTGTGTAAGTACTTCATGATACTAGAAAGACAGCTGGGATGATGTCATGTTGAATTTGCATGAGTCATTTATGAGCTCATCTGAATTCGGTCAGCGGCAAGTACCTTTGTTCAGCTTTTTTTTTACCACAGTAAAATTAAGACCTAACGTTGTGGTAGTAGTTTGGATGTGGGCTCCTCCTAGTGGCCGGTTTGGGTTGTTACCACTACTGCCACTAATAAAAAGTACTGTCATTTTTTAGTCTGGCCAGCCACGACTAACTCTTTTCCTATTCTATACAAAGATGTTCGTTTGGTCTCTCGTTGACTGCGTTTATTAATTGATGTATAGTTAACCGATCAGAAATACTAGCCACACACGTTAGCAAAGTTTGAATATGGCAATATAAGCTGCAGCTTGTGAAAGGCTTGCAATTGCTGAGAAATGATTCACTATGAGCAAGGGACCAGCTCCCAAAAGTAGGCGGTGCTGGTGTTACTAATGTCTACAGCTCCCTCCCACCGTTCATAAAGTTGAGTGAATTGATGTCAGTCTTGCATGTCTTTGTGTCAGCCTTGTGACTAGCTCACTATTGTCTAGATCCTTGATTTTTAACCAGTGTGCCGGGGAACACTAGTATTAGAAATTATCCAATTTCACTTTTTTTTTTTTTTTCCTCAAGTTACTAGTACTTTAAAGTGAATTTGTGGACAGGAAGGGTAGATGAATGCACTTCCCTATAGGCCCATATTTAGGCCAATGGTGTGCCCTGAGATTTTTCTCCACAGCCCCAGCTCAAAAACGGTTGAAAAACCCTGTTCTAGATTGTACCCTGTCAGAAGCCCATTGTAGAGTGTAATGGTGATTGAGTTTTTTATTCTTCTTTGTGCTGATGGTGGTAATATAGGATCTGTGTCTATTGTTATAGTGCTATATTGAGTATGTCCTATTCTTATGTTGTGCATTTAAAAATAAAAACTAGGATTGTGTGATCCTGATGAGTGAGGAGAGGCACCCCCACACATTAGGCCACGATCCTGTTCATCCTATAAATTCATTTATCATTTTATTATTATTTTATTATTTATTTATTTATTTATTCATTTATCTGTTCTTGATCATGTATATTCTATGCTTGTGTGCGCATTAAAAAAGCCCGAAGAATGGGAGGGGTACCCCCAGGTATCAGGCCCATTGTTTTTGCTTACCCTATAGTCTTGATCACCATCTTCATCACTGGCAATTACTGTTTGGATTTTTTAATATCCTTGTATTGATTGAATTTCTTCACCTTAATTTTTAAACAGATAGTAGATTTAACGGTAAATTCAATTATTTGGGCGCCACCAGTCATACCAGTATCTGTATTGTAATTGTTACTGACCACTCTGTTTCAGGGGGATGGTGGTCAAACTACGGGACAAGTTCCGTCACCCCGAGTGCTACACGTGCACAGACTGCGACATGAACCTCAAACAAAAGGGACATTTCTTTGTGGAGGATCAGATCTACTGTGAGAAACATGCCCGAGAACGAGTAACGCCCCCCGAAGGCTACGACGTGGTCACCGTTTTCCCAAAATGATCTCGAACACTGACCGCAGACAACCGGAGACCGATGCTGGGACATGTTCAAGAAACCCATCATTCATCTGCAATGGCCTACACTTCAGTATGTGTAAAGAAAAAAAAAACTGGTGAATTTGCACATTTTTGATATGAGAAAATAATGACATGGACGTTTCTGAATGCAAACTGCACATTTATACTGCCATTGTGTTTTTAATATACTGTGCCATGTATGCTTTATGTACATGTGTAAAAACTGAAAAGCAAGAACCACTTTACCAAATAAAAAAATGCTTTTAATCAATACAAAAACATTTTCAAAATAAAGTTACCAAATTAATATTTTACCCTGACCACATCTGTTTTTTAATAATGTCCTACTTTACAAAACAAAAGCTTCCCTTCACTTCTTTGCTACTCTTGTGCTGAGCATTTTAAGTGACTGCTCACAACCCAAACCAAGCCAATAATGTGTATCCAACCACCTTCTGTACTGATAGAGAGTAATCTGCAAATTAGGTGTCTCTTGTTTAGTTGTTGTCACATTTGCTACCAGCAAGATAAGCCTTTGCATGTATATTTAAAGGGTATATGAAAGCCTATAAAGACTATAGTTCATTTTGTAACCAATAAATAGATATCTTATCCAAAAATTGCTATAAGTTAAGTTAATCAGTATAAAATAATAGTATAGTCTATAGTCTAGTGAAAGTGCAGTTTTGTTACAAAGACTAACTAAATGGTGCTCCAAAGGTTAATGTAATGTCCTATAATAAATGGAAAAAGGGACCACACTGGTTGGGCCACAGTTCATTTTGGGGTAATCCTGACTTCTACGGTCTGAGTCCCACTCCACAGATAAACTGTCTGGACTGTGCATGTCTTCTGCCGTTGTCACTCTGTGTCCGTATTGGTCGCACATGCGCAGTGTCTCCGTCAGCGCCCAGATGTAGTTGTGTGCAAAGCGCAGCGTTTCTATCTTGGTGAGTTTTGTGTCTTCGGGCATTGCTGGGAGAATGCTCCGTAGTTCGTCCAAAGCAGAGTTTAGATTGTGCATCCGATGGCGCTCTCTGTCGTTGGCCTTTACTCTGCGTCTGCCTTTTTGGGCAGAGCCATCACCGCCCTGTCTGCGCTTCGGGTGCGTCTCAACTGCGGCACAAGTCTTCTGCGCCAAAAGTTCAGGAGAGACTTTGGATTTGACGCTGCGAGTTGGAAACATGCTGCTGAACGTCACTGCGCTTTTCGGTGAGCGCACGTCGACGCACTGGACTTTTGGAGACATCCTCTGTAAGACGTAACAGGCTTTTAGTCTATATAGCGCACATTGTCAACATATTGGAGGTATTTCTGAGGATATCTCTACGACCTTTGTAACATAGAATAAAATCATGAATTCAATGAAATGGTTATGCAAAATTAACTCATACACATCAGTGCTGTTTTGTCTTGACATACTATGAGCAAAGTGCATAATGTCATCAATGACAGACAAGAGAATGACAGACAAGAGAATGGCAGGTTATAAAGCTGCGTAAAAAAGCTGTTCCTCACGAGGTACATTTTGTTTTTTGTTTTTTTTCTGAATAAACTGCCTTGTATATACTTATTGATAATAAAAAAATAATTTTCAATCAGAGTTGTCATAATAAGACTTACTTGTGGCAGGTGTGCTGTGCTCTGGTGACAGTCTGTCCTCCTTGTGTTTCAGGTGGAGTTTATCTGTGCAGCTGATGGTGCGAGATGGATGCGCATCCTTGTCATTTTATATGGCCTTTATCTTATCTTCTTTACGCCTGAATCAACAGCGCTGGTCAAGTAGCCAATCAGCTTCCAGCCTGCGCGTCTCTCAGCGTCTCTCTTCTTCTTCTGGAGCCTCGCTCTCATTCATCCTCGCTCCGTATTTCTTTGTGTGTGCTTTGTAATATTCAGACACGTTCAGTATAAGGACTAAATGCCAGGGATATCGAGCAGGTGATCTACGGACGTTTTCATTTTTGGCTTTCAACAAAAAAAAATGTTTAAAGAGAAAATGCTGTGTTTCAGGAAAAAAATAGAACAGTAAGGCGTCTTGAAAAAGAAGAAGTATAAAATATAAAAAACAGTCATTAGACACGATGTAGCAATTCACATATTTAACAAATTGCGACTTCCCCCGAATATTTGGTGAATGTCATGTGATCATTATGTTATGTTACGTTATGATATGGGCATAAAACATTCATTTCCCTGTATCTAAGTCGAGTTAACGAACTCATTTTCAACTGCGCATTAGGGTTGGCGCATACTGACAACCACTTTAAAACAATAGCTTATACATATTAAATTTAAACTGATATCATTTTCTGATACACAATTGTTATGGAACGAATATATTATTGTTTTATCTTAGTTCCCATCTTAATGCCTTCGACATTCACAGCTACTTTTAATTGATTTCTTCATCGTTATCATATGCAGCCCTTAACTTTACTGCGTTGACGCGCAAAGCTCCACAGTTGGACGCAGACCATTACGCACGAGGCCAGCTCTTAAAAAGCAACTGCGGGGCTGAAACCTATTGTGTGAAGTATGAGTACAAAGGGTCCCGTTGAGCATGAAAGCAATGAATAGACAATATCTTCTTTTACGTGAGCATAAAACAGTGCGCAATGACATCTCCAAAAGACGCCCAGTTTGGATATATCTCAATTGCGCACGGAGTTTGTAGATTGTACTTTGGATTTAAAGAGATTTATATGAGGCCAAAGTATATGGTGGGGGAGTAGACACGTGCCAGTCGTGAGTGGGAGAGAGGGGGGCGTGTGGCAGAAGCTGGACGTGATTTACAATGGCCAACTAATGCTCACAAAAAGCTCTCCTTAACTTTCTGTCTAAATATGTGTTTTGGGACCTGTCTGATAACCATATGGTTTCAATAAACTGGACAAATATCAAGTGAGATAGGAGATGGGGACTCGCTGTTATAAAAGCCACGAAAAGACTAAAGTAAACGAAATATTACCACTTCACAAATAGCCATTGAAGCCAGATTCACGTGGGGATTTCGCGGACAGGTGTGGGCTTCTAGTTAGTCTCTCCTTAATTTTATCAGCGGGCTGTAGTGTCTTGCTTGTTATGCAAAGTGTGGGCAAACAGTTGCTGTGGAAAGAGCAGATATCGAAGTAGACTTAAACGCGATTTAACAATATTTATCAATAAACTGAGCAAGCGCAGCAGCAGGTGATACCTGCCCAAAGCCGCTGATTAATACTTCTTCCACTCTCCACTTTACTGTCTCTTTGCTTATTTATTAAACCAAATCTATGTATTATTATTTTAGCAAACAGAGGTACCAGGTGGGGCTTTATTTTCGTCTTCAGCTTTTTGTTTGAAGGACGTTTTGAAGGGGACAATCAAAGTCTAACAACTCGCTGACCAGATTGTTATCATCCCAAACTGCACCTTTTCAGCGTGCCCCCCTCCTCGCTCTCGTGCTCTCCGCCAAAGAGCTGCTGGCGAAGGCGGAGAAGAAAGAGGAAACTTCTTCAAGAAAGGAAAAACATCTTAAAAACATTTAATTGCAACCCGGATGCCATATGTACACCTCTTGTGAAAGCTCTCAAACAATGTGACAAAGTATAGGAGTGCGCCTTTGGAGACGTGTGCGCTTTTGGAGAGGTGCGCGCGTCGTGACCAGAATGACCCCGAGCACACTTTACACAAGAACTAATTCACTTTTAATGTGCTTTGGAGTTTCCTTTCACGGGCCACGCATTGTATGTCTCGCGTGAGCTTTTGAAGGCAGTGTACACCAATTGCAGTGGAATAGCTGTTCTTTAAGTTGCACAGTTTGTCTTTTTCTAAGGCTTGGACAGAACTGGCTCCGCGCAGGTCCCTTTCAATGTGTGTGTTTTAGTCGCTTGTTGCGTCTTCGTTAGCGGCCTTTTGTTCATCTAACAAGATTAACGTGAAGTGACTTTGTCTACGGATGAGGATTCGTCACCGCCAATTTAGCGAGAAATATACGCAGCTTTATAGGCTGTGTGATTCATAGGGTCTGGATAACTGATGTGGGATTTATATCAGCAAGTGTTTGTAACATTCATAAACACTTTAGAGAGCTACTTAAGAAAAAATTTGAGAGCTATGGAAGCTCACCTGATAGGTTACTGTTGGAGATCCGGTTACTGTTGGAGATCCGGTTACTGTTGGAGATCCCTGGACCATTCATTGTGTTCTAAAACGACATTTTGATTGATTGGTTGATTTTTTTTTTTCTTTTGGAAAATTTTGGTTGGTAATTTGTTTTTGGAAATCTGCAGTATAGTCTCAATTAAACAAACTAAACAATACGCCAACGGGAGGGACATGGAGGCCTTTTTTGAAGCTGTTGTTGTATGTTCTTCTCCAACAGAGAACAGTGCATGGATGATTTGGGTTATTAAGTTAATATCTAATTTGAAAGAGTGCAGACAAGACCCGTGTTGAACACAGCTGCTTGTTGGGTGGTATTAACGATATTGTCAGTAGAGGGCACTGTGTAACCCCCTGCTTGAATGTATAAAACTAAAAACTATAGAAATAACAAAACATGCCTAAAAGTGTTATGTTGTTTTTTTAAATGAAGTGGACGATATATATATGAGGAATCAGAAAAAGCTAATCTGTTCATACACGTTGATGACGTCATGCAGGTAAACCTCAAATGTCCTCGTGAGCTCTGTTATTGTCGCCGGGTGCGGTGGCGCGCGCCTGTAATCCTTGCTACCGGGAGGCTGAGGCTGGCGGAGCGTTTGAGCTCAGGAGCTCTGAGCTGCAGCGGACTAT
>JAVQKC010143230.1:0-18129 GCA_036025475.1 Philypnodon macrostomus | reverse complement strand
ATGTTTTTGCCAAATTTAGTAAATTTCCCTAAAACTAAATTATACTTTCAGTCTATAGGGGGCGCTATAGAGTTAACATTATATTGGTCAGATGTGATCAGGGCCCGGTGGTAATTAGGCCTAATCAATCCAAAACTTAATCCAGTTCTGCATCTTAATGATATGTGCCTGTGTGCAAAAGAAACTGATACAGCATTTCGTTTTTGAGTTCACAGCTACAATCTGCAGACGCAGACACACACAGACCAACGAGATTCTATAATATTGTCGTTTCGCCGATATAATGAAGGCAAATATTACAACCTCCAGAGCTTAGGCAGTGGACTTACCTGGGTCTTGAAGGTTGGTTGAGGACACTGGCTTTTTAACCTCATATCCCAAAAGATATAAAGCTATAGTTGGCATTTTAAGCTCCAAGGAGGTGATGAGAAGGTTCAGAATGTGAATCTGGGTATCATGGCGAATTCTTGCAATCTTCTTTTGTGGTTCTAACTCTAAAAAAGTGGGAAACCATGCATTTTTGCAATCTGTCAAATCGAATAGAGAAAATTGGATTAGTAAATTTCTCACCGTCTCCCTTCTCTGTTCCCTCTTCAGCCTCTTCATTGTCTAGACACTCCACAAAACCTGCCATCAGCTTGTCACTCACAGCCTTAAAATATTTAAAAATGTATTAATTCAAGAAAGGTATTTTGCAGCAGAGTTAAAAGTGTTTTTCTGTACATACCGGATCATGAGTAAAATCTCCCACAAGTCGTGTCTGGATGTTCGGGTAATTGGCTATACGGCGCAAAATCTTTGAACTTATAAATGCAGCCTCAGGATTGGAGCTGCTGTGATAAAGATACCTGCCAAGAACAAATGAGCCAAGTTTAACTAAATATATTAGTATGTATAGTACAAAGACAACTTTGACAAAACATATACGTATATAAGTGTAAGTTAAATATACAGTAATACAGTTATTATAC
The DNA here is from genome assembly GCA_036025475.1 of Philypnodon macrostomus. NCBI lineage: Eukaryota > Metazoa > Chordata > Actinopteri > Gobiiformes > Eleotridae > Philypnodon > Philypnodon macrostomus. The sequence continues at coordinate 17,158 of JAVQKC010143230.1, read as the reverse complement.
TTTTTACAGTGGTTATTTCCGACCTGGCAATATTAACAATGTGATCTGCCCTTCTCGTCTGAGAGCTGACCCCCTGCAGGAGTTGTTCCAGAGGGAAGATCAGAAGAGATGACTGACTCTCTCTGAGGAAATCCATAAACACCACCTCCTTCTGCAGAGCCAGGTCTAGCAGGCATAAACAGTGCAGCACGGATGACTCCAAGTGCTTTTTCCCTACACAAGGACACAAATTATGTTAATACAATGCTGACTAAAACATGCCATGCCCTGGTCGCTGACAGCAGCCCCATATGTTGGCTCACCGGGGAACGGGGCATAGGTGTCCAGCTGTCGCGCACCCTCCTCCAGCAGGCTGAGGCAGAGGGCGAGTGTGGGCGAGTCGTTGAGCAGGTGGAACATTATGCTGTGACCCGGAGGTTTGTGAGCCGGGATCTGCTCACCCTGGAGCTCCACCAACTCCTGCACAAAGTCTGAGGGCTGTGGCTCGTAGTCCCGCAACAGTTTGTGGAATACCTCAAGAACAGAATCTGCCACTTCCCACTAAAGCCAGAAAGCAATTAATATGCATTTAAAATATTGAATGTGGCAAATCAATATGTTTAAGTTGATTTATATTGTATTTTTTTACCTTCTCACCAGGGCGACGGTAGGCTCTGGTTGGAAATGGCAGAAACACTGAGTCTCGCAGGAAGTTAAAATATGGTTGAAAGCCTGGAACTCGCAGACCTGCACCCAAGTTAACAGGCAGGCTGCTCTCCACCAGTGTGCTGATCAAATGGCAAAAGCCTCGTGTGAGAGGATACTCCTCACAACTCGACTCAATCTCATTGAGTTCCACCTTTAAAAATACAGAGAAACATAAAAATATGTAAAGCTGTTAAATGTAGGTTAAATTTTAGCTCACCTCAATTCCAGCTGCCTGCCTCTGCCCTGGAGCCCGTACAGTCTGCAGAATCTTTAAGGGAAAACCAAATAATTAAAGGTTTGAAGAAAGAGGTATACAATTAAAAGTAAAAAAAACAACAACCTGTGTGTATTCAAGAGACTGCCAGAGTGAAGCAGCAATTTCAGGTGACTTGCCAAAAGCTGCCAAGCAGTGGAGGAGTTCTGCTTTTAGGATTGGTGGAATGCTGCACTGAAGCAATCCCAACTTCACAACAACTGGTGTCCACTGGGGATGCTCACATAGGGCTAGTCTGGCATTTTCACTCTAAATCCACAAAATAGAAGATAATAGATATATATGAACAAAAATACAAAACATATAAGAGACATCACAGTGAACCATGTGTATACCCATGTAATGATAGTGGTAAGAAGCTGGAGAAATGAAGTAAGTCCTTCAAGTTCTCTCTGAGTGATTCCTCTTAGTGGTGGGTGGCGGTAGTGAGCAGCATCTGGATTTGGGAGGTCTCTTCTGAGGTTCTCGTGGTAGAGCATGAGGGAGTGAAAGAAATGTTCCCATGACACTGGACTGCCTGAAACGCCCTGGATGTTGTCACCTGTAACACATAAGAATATGTTATCTACAAAGTTCTGGACAAAGCAAATACATAATTACAAAAAAAGGAGAATTACTGTGTGTAGGTCCATTGGTTTTTAACAGGCTGAAACAGTAGTGGGCACACTGTGGCCCATTTGATAGGCCTTTGAGCATCCGCAGATATGAAATGTAAAGGGTGGAGGGCAGAAGATCTCCCATCTGTCGCACAAACTTTGACAAAACAACCTGCATGGAACAACATGGGAGTTTTAATAGGAAATTTAATCAATCAACATAAATAAAGTAATTTAGACAGCATCTTACTTGTTTATGTGGGGGTCTTTGCAGTGCCATTCCCAGATAAGATCCCTGCAGAGTGGTGTGCTGAAGAGACTCTGTGGGGCACCAGAACTCCAGAGCAAGCTCCAGCCCAAAAGGATCTTTACTGTAAAATTCTCCAATCTATGAAGCAACAGAAAACAAAATTATTTAATTACATCTTTAATCATTTGCTTCATAGCTGTACAATTTACAGTATCAACTTGAGAAAACCTAAACCATATAATTTTGCATAAGTATTAATATAGTGTATAGAAAAAAAAATTACCAGTGTCATTAAGTGGTCAAGGTCTTTGCGAAGTGATGAAGGAAGCTCACTGTCCATTTGTAAAGACATATGCACAAGCCTGGCATCTTCATCTGCACGATTACGGAGCTGCTTTACCTACAAAAACATACCAGAACTTGAGTATGTTTTATTGTGACATAATAAAATATATGAAAATGTAAATGTTAGTAAATTGGGATCTCTTACCTTCATTGGCATAAGTGCTAAAAAGTCTGTGATAAGTGAATGAAGGCGGCGAATGTAAAACTCCTCTTGAGTAAAGCTCTCACATCCTATAATGCCCTCCTTCATGAAGAGAAAAACATCACCAAGTAAAGCCTGGTCAGTGAGAGCCTCATCCGCCTCAGTGAACTCAACAAGGGCTGTAGAAGATGGAAAACATGACTTAAATAAGTAAAGATGAACGTATAAAAATTAGAGGAAGGAACTTGCAATATAACAAATATTTACAGGATCCTTGAGGAAGCTGAGAAAGAACCCTTAGAGACAGAGCCCAGGCCAGTCGACAAACGGCCTGCAGACCAGGAAGTTTCCAGGGCTGGTTGTCCATGAGGCGACTGTGAACTGCAGACACATACTGCCTCTCTGTGAGCAATGGCAAAGCCTGGAGTAAATCTACAAAAAGACAGACACGTGTATATTGTGACTGGCTGTTTCCAAGAGCCTAAAAGTTGTGCCCTTTATTGTAAAAGTCACCATTATTTGATATACTTTACCTTCTCGGTCTTCTGTCCCCTGTTCTATAAAACTAACATCCAAGCAGTAGAGCAAAGCCATTACAAGTGCCAAGCTGACATTGTCCAGTGAGCCATCAGCTTGTGCCGTAACCGTCTCAAGATGCCCAATGAGAGCCAAGGTATCATCTTTAGTCAAAGGTGACTGGCACGTCCATGAAAACAAACTGTCTGCCAATGCCTGTCTGCATTCTTTAACGAGGTCGGAAACCTATTCAGGCAGATTTATACCATGATTATACTCTCATTGTAAAAATATATTCTCATTTTTAATACTACAAATAATGTTCTTACCTCCTTTCTGTGTTTCTCATTGCCCAAGCCACGCTCTTTCTGTAGTCGCTCAAACTCCCGTGTCACATTTATCTCAGAGACTAGTGTTAGGATGCGTTTGGTCAGACCCTGGCTCATAAGTTCATCTGTGAAGCGTGTTGTCAAAGCCACCACCTCACCACTGTATCACAAACAACAAAGAAGTTGAATTAAAATATAAATAAAAGAGATAACGACCATAGTGTGCTTTTACTGTGCTCCATTAACCTTAAGTCCAGGGTGAAGGTCTTCCCATGCCGTGACTGAATAAGTGATCTCAGGGAATTGGCAACACAAAGTTTTCCATCCCAGTAGAGCAGCACAGCCACAAGTCCTCGTGTGAGACCAGGAAAATGAGGTTGCTGGTGCTCACCTGAAACGGTAAAGAATCATTTTAAGCTTACAGTAAAAAATAGGGATGCACCGAGATGAAATTTCTTGGCCGATACCGATATTTCAATTATTAATTTGTTTCTGATATTCTGTAAACATGTTTAGGTGGGCTGTTTTTTTAAACTAAGAAATCAACATATGAATAACAGCTTTCTCCTTATTAATGGATAAATGTTGTTTTTATTGGATTGTGTGACCCTGAAGTTAGACTTTTCCAATGGTCATTTCTTACTCTGTCTGTTTATAAATCTAAATATTAGAAAAGATCTTTAAAAACAACAGATTAACATCGTTCATCTGTACAGGCCGATATATTTGTGTATCATTAGTTAAAAAAAAAAAAATCTTTTACCTGCCAACAATAGTTCCAACGCTGCCAACTCTCCAATATCAAACAAATCACTGAGGATGAAGGTCTCTGTGAGCAGCTGCTCTGGAAGGAGTCTGGAACCTTGTTGACCTTGAATGGTGATGCCTTCAGTGCTGGCCTTGCGCACTTTCTCTCTTTGCTCTGCACTCTTGGGCTAAAAACAGGTGTAACATTGTAAGGAAAAGGGGTAAGATAGAATGAAAGTAGCACAGTGTACATAAAACCTCTAACAAGAAGTTATAGAAATAACTATTTTATGGGTATAGGCCAGTTGGACTTACCGGGTTTTTGAAGAGTGACAGAAATTGTGGCTTGTGTTTTTTCAATTGTAGATCAAGAAGATGGGCACTTTCTGGCTGCCTCCTCAGCACAGCCCCATCAACAGTCTCCCAGAGCTCTTTGAGTGGACCCCACAGACTGGCCCCTAGGTAAATGACAAGGTCTTAGTGTAAATGACATGCTAGTAGTACTACATCAGCATAACGTACGTATAGTTGAAATACACAACCAATTGTATATGTATGTAGCGTTACTCAAACCACACTTGGATGGATAACCGCGATCAAAATAACTTAGTAGGTTAACATTACAGAGTGCAGGAATAACAAATGAATCGTCTACTTGTTGTAACATTAAAAAAGCTGATCCAGAAGAGCATAAGTAACAGAAGAACTGACAGTTTCGGTTTGACAGGTTATGAAGGACGCGTTGATTCCACACAAAGCATTAAAAGGCAAAGAAATAGTGTGACTTTTTACAGTAGCCCTACAAATAACTCTATCCAAACTAGTAAATAAATAAATTGAGAGGCTCTGAAGGCTAAGCTAAGTTAGCCCAGCCCCTGAATGATCGGCACCATGTGGAGAACAAAAACACAACAACAAAAGTAGCGAACTAAACTAACAAACACTTTATTTGATTTAAATTCCTACTCAATAGAGGCTATAATTCATTCATAGACATAAATAAACCATTAAAACTGAAATATGTTGCTAATACCTGAATTTACCGCCATCTGTGCAGCCATGATAGCCTGGTAAACTGGACAACACAAGAGCTACAATGGGGGCCAGTATGAAATTTGAAAGCTTTACGTATCCCCGTTTTGAAAAAAATACTGGAGAAAAATAAATAGAAAAATCGGTTCAGTGTCAAGGTAAATACAATTTGTACGTGTTTAAGATTCCTTTAAATATAATAGTTTATTATTTATTCAGGCGGGGTCCTGAGCGCCCATTAGCCGTATGCTAAAGTTGTCAATCGGGAATTGTAGTTTAAATGGATTCCTTTTTTCAAAATTAATATTTTCAAATGTATAGTATATTATTTTGAATGGCGTTCCGAAATGATATACCGGTATATTTTTGTATCGATTAAAATAAATATAACCATTTGTTTTCAAAAATTACATGAGGACTTATAAACCGGTACTAATGTTTGCAGGTGTTGTTCTGGTCGGTCTTCTTTCAAGTTGCACTGCTTCATCCAGGACCATCATGGAACGCTTATGTGCTTTTTGATTTGAGCTTTTTGTCAATTTTTGTGAAACTAGAGCACAGCTCTAATGTATATGATTGTATAATACTTTATTGTTGTGTGTTGACATTATGGCTCGGGTTGTCAAAGTTTTTCGGACACTGCGGAATCACTGGAAGAAGTCCACATTCGCTGTTTGTGTCTTGTCTTATGGAGGGCATTGGTTGTATGGAAAATACTGGTGGGTATTTTTTTACATTAACGATGACGAATGTTGTAAAATGTGGTCTGTAAGATATCTGAGCGAAAGTAACTGCTTGGAAGATTTTATTATGCATGATTAGGGCTAAATAGATAAAAATACTGTAGCTAACTTCAGGTGCGTATTCGTATGGAAAATATTAAAATAACATGTAATTCATATGCATTTCCGTTCTCATTGACTACACCACAAGCACTTTTCTGTTACATGATGGACTACATCACAAATACTATGAACATGTATTACTACAGTATTTGTGACTACTCCTCTAACCTTGAGTATTCTGTAAACCACAAATTCACATTTAAGATTAATCAATACATGTCTCTTGTGTTAGTGATAATCTACTACGAAGAGAGGCTTGTTTAGAAGCCAGGGTAAGTTTTTGACATTGTGATAATACACATTTTAAATAAATGTGTGTAGAATGTGTTTAGCTAAGTATTTTATTATTATTATTTTTAGGAATTTGGCCGTCAGATTATAGGGCCACAAGAACAACTTAGGAAAGCCACAGTCATCTTGAACCCAGCAGCTTCAAGTGGGTAAGAAGACTCCAAACTGCACAATTATAGACTTTTTGTATCGTTATTGGAGTTTATACAGTTTCTTTTCTATCCCAGAAAAGCTAACAGTCTTTTTGAGAAGAATGCAGCTCCTATTTTACATCTGGCTGGTGTTGACATTACCATAGTTAAGGTATTTGGTTTCTATTTGCTGCTATATGGTTTGTTAAATGCTAAAATGATTGTAGTTTTACTCAGTGTGTTGTGTCTTTACAGACTGACTATGAAGGACAGGCCAAAAAATTAATCGAGCTCATGGAACAGACAGACATGTTGATAGTAGCTGGAGGCGATGGAACCTTACAGGAAGTAATCACAGGACTACTACGGAGACCAGATCAGGTGCAAACTTTTTTTTAATATTAATTTGACTGTATTAGAACACAGACTTTACAACCAACATGCTTGTGATCTGTGATAACAATAGGACACATTCAGTAACACACCTATTGGGTATATTCCCCTGGGCTCTCACAACTCTCTGAGTCCAAGTCTTCACCTTCTCAGTGACAACAAGGTCAAGTGAGTAGTGCAATGGTTTATTTGGTGTCTCAAATACAACATACAATCTGGTCAAAGTGAAACTTGTTTAATATGTTTTTTTTTTTATAGAGACATTACATCGGCTACGCTTTCTATTCTAAAAGGAGAAACTGTGCCATTGGATGTTCTGCAAATAAAAGTGAGCTCATGGAAATGATAGAAATTAACTGAAAAGATTTTTTGGTTCATTGTTGACTTTATGTGATTGTGCAGGGAGAAAAAGAGCTGCCCGTATTTGCTCTGATGGGACTGCGATGGGGTGCTTTCAGAGATGTGGCCTCAACTATTAGCAAGTAAGATTAGTCATTTAAATTATTTCATATTTCTTCTGGTAAAATACTAATGATTAATTTCTGATCATAGATATTGGTATCTTGGACCACTGAAGACCAAAGCATCACACTGGTTTAAAACATTGCAGGTAAATTATATTTACTGTATATTCATGTACATAAATACATCTGTATATAAATTGTTGATAAAAACATTGTTGGCTTATGGCTGTTCCTGTTGTGTTTTACTTCTTGTCCTCAGGAGTGGCCTTTAGTTCGAGAAGTTTCAGTATCATATTTGCCTCCCAATCTTCGCCCTCCTGACATGCCCCTGCAGAAACCACCCAGACCTAACCTGCTTAATCGTATCATGCGGAGGTGGCACAACTATTGGAATCCACCCGTTGAAGGTAAGCTGTAACTACATTTTTTTGCTTCTTAAAAATATTGAGAAAGTGTAAGCTCATAAAATATGTAATAGTGGAGATTTGTGGATTTGTTCTCAGAGCCCCCCAAAGTTGAAGAGGCTGAAAAGTGGGAAGACAAGAAGCTGTCTACCTTTGAATTATTCATTCATACTCACAACAAAAATCCTGTGACAAGGGTCAGTGTTTATGAAAAATAAAATCTAGATTGAGCTACTTTTATAAATCTATTTGAAGTAAAATCTTGAATTAATATGTCCTGTATTTTTAATCTAGCGCCTTTATGACTCCTTGATGATCTCTGCTGAGCCTGATGACTTCACTGTGGGCGAGTTCATTACTGTGGGGTCAGTAGTTAAACTCAAATTACACTGTTAACTTTATGTGAATTGGTGCACAGAGAAAACACAATGCTTTTATGACAGATCTAAAAAAGAAGAAGACCCGACCATATTCACTAAAACGTCAACAAAGCTTGAAGCTCGTGCTTGCATGCTGCAGCTGCCTGAGGTGAGACCCATTCCACTCTCCACATTCATTTTCACTTTTTCACTCTTGAATTGTAAAGTTTTATTTTCTGTGCTGACCCTGCAGGCCGCCGGTGGCTTCTATAACATCGACAATGAGGAATATGAGGCCATGCCAGTGGAAGTAAGGCTGTTGCCAAGGAAACTACACTTTTATATTAGTGCAGAGCGCAGGGACCAGCTCCTATCACAGATGCAGTGATGAGAAAAAAACACAGCAAAGAAACAACCACAGGACAATAACAGACACCACAATGTCTGAGTTTATAAAGAACTTCTTCCAAAGGTCTGCAAATATACCTTCCACTGTTACATGATCAAGGCATTGATTTTCTAGCCAATAATGTATTCTCTTCAGAGGAACGTATACATTGAATTGAGCAGTGTTTTTTTTGTATTTATATTAAAGTTGTCATGAGACTAACTGAACTATTAGTGATACTGATAAGGCATTCAAAGTGCTTATACAATTTTAATGTAATTTTTAATGTTAACACTATTGTTGTAATAGTTTTCATGTTAACGTAAATATACATTGTTCTGTTCACAATTATTGTAACGTCAACGATCTTTAAGTCAATACAGAATAAAAAAAAAATACCCATCCTGGAGTATGCTGTCACCATTACACATCACTTTGATATGTTAAGAGATGATGCCTTTTTCTGAATTATTTATTGACTTCATTACATAAGGTAAGATACTGGCACAGTATGAAAAGGATGGCAAAAGCATTCAATGACACACTTGACTGTAACAGTGTTTTATTTCACAATGGCAGTACTGTGGAATTAACAAATGCTCATGCTGTTGACTTCAGTGGACATTACTGACAGATCCTACAGTTTTCACAAGTGAATATGGATTTTCAGTGAATTTACATAGTATGCAGGAATGGTCAGACCATTGTGTTGTCTGTGCCGTATTTTTGACATTCATTGAACTGACATACAAGACCAATTATTACTCAAAGCTGGAACAGAAAAATTACTCCAAGGAGCAGGTAAAGTAAGTAAGTAAACGGTAAATGTGAAAGGCAAACACATGGTGGGAGAATACCTCAGCTGACATGTAAACGGACCAGTCAGAATCAACAGGATTTCTTTTCTCCAAACCCTAAACAAATACACTTGACACACATACATTAACAAATAAGTCACTTTGCTGTTGTTGGTTTGAGAAAGTCACAATTCCTTAAGGCCCCATTTAGAAATAAAGCTTTTCTTATTACAATTCTTAGTGCACTTTTTACTGACCTTCCCAGAAAACATTTTATCAGTTATAAAATGCAGCACTTCTCAGCCGGTGATGTTTATTGATAAAATGACATTATCTTACATAGTTTCCATCTGTGCATTAATTATGCATAATTATAAAAAGGGTCAGGGGCAACTAATCCATATTTATAGATTGGTCACAGCTGGCTCAACATTAGAATATTTCATAGGAGAGTCACTTTGAAGCTGAATCACAGAAAAGAACCATAATTAAATAAATAAAATGCAAGAATACCCTTCTCAAAGCAGCCTGGGCCTCCCTGCATATTTGCCAATGAAGGAGTTAAAGCTTTCGGCTGTCCCAGTGACATCATCCTATCCCCAAATGAACAAAGACATTTTTGTCACTGGGAGAGAAGAGTGGAAGAGATCTCATTAACCACTAAACTACAAACTGCTCCAAATAGAACTCTTGTGCATTCAACAGTTTGAGTATAACACAAAATAAAGCCTTATTCTTACATATATGCCATCATCGTCTACAAAAAAACCCTCATGGGCTAAGTGACATCCTCACACAACACATATAAACACTTTGTGCAATAGGAAACAGTCCAGTGTCAGACATGGTGCAGCATCTGTGAAATGTTAAGGTTATAGCTTCACATTCATTGACAAGTAAACACTCACTGGTCATGAGAAATTTCACATGAAGCCATCTCATGTGACCCAACACATAATTATCATAGATTACACTTTTAAATAAAGTGCATTAAAGAATATTTTAGTTTGCTCCATTCTTACTTTCTAATTAAACATCATTGATCCCGTCATATACAGTAATATAAAGAAATCACATATGTTGTTAACAATTTGAGCAAAAGTAAAACATATTTTGAAAAGTCACGGCGATCACCACTACCCTACTCCTATTGCTACGTTTTTTAGGTTCTGAAAGCATGTTTTATGAGATGCTGAGAGAATGTTCTAGCATAGGAAAGATAAAACACGTCTCTATAGTATTGCTGTAAGACGTTTTGAATCAGACCATTTTTGCATCTTATGAAGGCTGTAGATCTCCTGTGGGTTGTCTGCTGAAGCTGTTAGCCACCCAAGGAAAGTTATTCTTATGTCTGTTTTGTGAGAAGTGAGGTGGATAATAAAGTTACCTGTTAAGATTTTTTTCCAGTGTTTCAGACTTCAGTCAGAAAAGTGCACACTGACAATTATTATTGCATGACTTGTGAAAGGGTGATGAAGGATGAAAGAGTGAGACAAAGCATCTGCCAAGCATTACAGTCCTGCTTGCAGAGGTTTTTAGCCATCATATATTCACCACCTTTTACACAAAGTGGTGTCCAGGGGTCACACAGAGAAGATAATATAAGACCCGACAGGCAACACATGAAGTCCTGGGGCAGAGGCAGTGTCATCAGTGTCTTGGTGCATTGGCCTAAAAGGCACATGTATCCAGTGGTATCCAAAAGTTCTTTTTTTTTTTTTTTTCAAATAACAGTTTAAAAAAGACAGCCGAGACTCAGGTGCAGCACAGATTGTCTATGACCAGTGTAATGTCCATACCATACACCTCCAGCAGGTCCACCAGGAAGGAGCGGTCCCCCTGAGGATCCAGCCCCATGGCCCTCACATGCTCCGCGGTGAGGGTAGGGTCGGCACTTCCTGCAACTTCTGACAGCGTCTGAAAAATTCTGTTATTCAGCTGCATAAAAAACCTATAGTGAAAGAGAGAGCTGTTTGAGTGACTGGGACACAGTCTTACACAAGTAGTGACTCTGATGAGTTGAGCATTTTATTGACTCAAATAGGCTGTAGGCCACCAACTCACAGAATGAAAAGATCCTCTTCATTTGACGTGCAGTCTCCATCTACCTCCTGTGAGTATAGCAACATTTGCCTAGAAAAATGTAAAAAGAAATTCCTGTCAGTCACCACCTTCTCAGGTTTGGCATGTTTTTCCAAAGTGAATAAACTGAGCCAAGTGTTTTGTCTTCTTTAGAAACAGAGGTGGAAGAATCTTCAAATGTTTACTTCACTAAAGTCTTAAAGTACCTTTGCTCAGTTAGTTTCCTGTATTTCTCTTTATCAGCTGCATTGACTCGGAGTAATGACTGAAGATGACTTCTGTGCGTTTTTACATTCTGGTTATCAATGTAGACGTCATAAAGTTCCTTTTTCTCCTCAAATATTTTTTCTGTAGTACCTTAAAAGACAGACACATTGTTTAGTCACTTATTTGTATTACACGTTAATATTATGAAGTATATTTATACACACAAGCCACATATGACAGCTCGGTTCCCAGGGCAGGAATGTCAGCTATATTGACGTAGAAGAAAGGCCGCAGTTCAGGAACAGTGACACCAATTCCAGGAATGGAGATATTAGCCAAACAGCAAAGGCAATATACTGTGAAAGTACAACCACATATGCTATCACATATCTCAATGCCAATTTCAAATGTAAAACCATATTTGCTTAAGCTCACCTCTGTAGCAGACCACACCTACGGGTGGAGGGGAAAAGATGAGGAGACGTTTTCTAAGCAGAGCAAACTTCCACAGCACCATTATGTGCTCTCCGAAAAACTGGATGAACTGGGACATGCAGCCAGCTGGGTGGGTAATCTGTGTTTGGACAAGCAACCAAATGGTGACAGTTGTGGTTTTTGGCGTCAATGACTATGTATACAGATTGTCATAATAAATGAGAGTATAAAAATAGGTAAGCATTTCCAGACCTTCATTTCTGGATGCATGCAGCGATTGATGTTTGTGACACTCCAGGCAGTGACGAGGCCGTTTCCTGTTGGAGGTAGGACAGCTTTCTTGTCCTCATAAAACGCCTCAAGTGGAGAGTACTGGCCTGGACACTTCAACTGGTGTCTGCAGAGAAATAAGAGCATGAACAGTTATTGACACAGCATGATTCGGTTTTATTCATATTCGTGGGAAAATGTAAATGTCATGTTATGAAAGAGTGGGGTCCTGCAGCTCAATAATCTAATGTAGACTTCCATTGGCTCTGTTGTTAAAAAAAAGGCAAGGGCTTAGTATAGCACCCATCTACTCTCTAATATATTTGAATGAACCATAGAATTCAACAATAACTAAATTTGATGCATAATCGTTATGTTCCGTTTACAGTAAAGCCTACACTACCATACTCACATGAATTCATATCACCCACAAATGCATCTGTATTTCTGATACACAAATAACCACTTACAGTTGCCAACTTGTCATAAAAATCATAGTCATTGCAGCCAAGCTGAAAAGGAGGCTGATTATTAAAGAGGCTTTTATATTTGTGCTTACACTTCATCCAAAGGCTGCATGTAAATAGGCTCTTATGACCAAAGCTGTTACTGGGACTCTGGGTTCATGTTTAATAGATGAGAACATTTGAAACAAAGAAGTAGGGACATCAGTGTGCACATGAAAAGAAATCTGTAAACACTTCTGTGCGGCGTGTGGAAAGAATTGTAGGGCAAAGGTCAACACAATAAAACAGACATGACTCACCTGACTTGGTTTTCAAGGAAGTGCATGTAGCGGTACAGCAGGGTGTACGAGGGGGACAGTATTCCCACGGACTTCATCCTAGCTCCCCTCTCCAGCTCACTCTCCACGGGCATGTTGGCAAAACACGCCAGCCCGAAGTAACAGCCTTTACGGAAATATCTGACATAAAGAAAATATAGATTTGGCTTTGTTTAATACTAAAAAATTCAACACATGTATTGGTAGAGTAAATAAGTATATGTACATGAAATCATTAGTGATCCGATGTGATCCGCTGGCCATAGACTTGAATTCAACTCCATCCAGATTGACATCATGAGGCAAACACCACTCCACCATATTCCCTGTGATTCACACGGGTGAATTTTAGAGTTACTTCACAGGTCATATATTTAGACATACTTTCATTTTGACCACTCCCCCTTCATTTTTGTAGCAAAGGTTCAAGGGCAGAGAAAAAAACTGACTCAGCAACTGTGACCATCTGACACAGTCCCATACATTAAAACTAATTGGTGCTTGTAATTTAAACGGATCTGAACAGTAATGTTGTTGGTCAAATCTTTCTTCACTTTACTTGGTTGCATCACTAGCTAAAAGGGAAGCCATACACAGAGCAGTAAGGTGTGGTGTGGTAGGTGTGATTCAAGCATTGTACATTTTGTATTGTACTACATGTGTTCATTGGGTGTGATTGTAGTTACATTTACACACAAACTTATATATTACATTTTGAGCAGGTCTTTATTTTAAGCAGTATCATGCCTCTGGGTTTTCTACATGTATTTGTTTATTATAAGGCCTACTAGGTGTCTGATCTTTTTCACTGATTTCATTTTATTGTGGGTTCATAAAATGAGCACACATGTTTTTGTGCTTACCTGATCTTGTATCAAAGGTAACCACAAACACAGCCAAAATCTGATCTTTTTCCTCCCACTGGTCTCTCAGTGGCAGGACAGGGAACGGTACATCCTTCCGATCCGTGCTACGATAGCCCGGATGCTCTCTCCTGTGTCCACGGGGCTCAACAAGCGGGCGGGCCGGGTTCTTTTCCCCTCTGCGAGCAGAGGTCCCCGGCTTGGTGCTGCAGGTGACTGTGGTGGAGTCGGCCACGCGTGTGCTCCACCCAGTGTCCGTCGCATGTGAACTTTTCTCCGGTATTGCATCCCGTTTATCCTGCGGAGGGGAAACCGCCTTGCTCGGATCTGGACGTGGGATCTCTTCCCAATCCAGTAGTGGGGCTCGGTCCGACTTCTCCACCATGTTATATCTGAGCAAGACTATGTGGGGAAGAAATGTGGTTAAAATCCAAATGGAGACACGTAAAACAATACATCCATGCGTTAAACACGCTCCCGCTGCTTTAACATGGTGTGCTTGTTTTTCATCTATTTGTAAGCGTGTCACATTCACTGACGGAGCCTCCCTCTGACTCCTCTGTTTTCATTACATCACGTACTTCCGCCCACGTGACGACACCGCTCAGTGACGGTGACCCAATTTATTTGATCCTTGCTTTAGTTTTGGCTTTAGCTGACGCCTACTTCTACAAGACAACTGCAAACATATATTTCACATTTTTCTCACTATTTGTCCTCAAATTATTGGTAAGTGGGCAGAACAAGAGCATGCAAAAAAACTGTGTATAACTTTTTGGCATGAAATAGCTTTTAGCATTGGAAGCATGTGCATTCTCATCTAAAGAGTCTCCCTAAAGCCAGGTGTGTGTGTAAACTCAGCCAATGAAAAGCTAGACACAGTTGATTTAAACAGGAAGTGAGGTTTACGTACGAGGCGGAAAATTCAAGCGTGGTGGTGAAGGTGGTAAGAAATGCGCTTGGCTTGTGTAAAAAGTGTTTTATAAAGTAATACCTATAACATTATCGTGCTTTGAAATGTATTTTCAAAGTACCTCGTGGGTGAGAAATGCGTTGCACATTTGTATTTTGGCCTATGATAAATGTAGTGACATAATTCATATTTTTTGGGAGGGTTAATGTTGGCCTACAGTATAAATAGAAAAATAATTGCAGAAAATTGATTATATATTTTTTTTTTCTGTCAAGGCCCTAATCATGGAGGTGTTTGAGGGTCTCAGCCAGCAGTTGGACTTCTCCAGCGGTGACGAGGACAGCAGCAACAGTGACAACAGCCTAGATGAATATTGCTTTATGAAGAGCTCATCCTGCAGGACCCCTGTAGTTCAGCGTCACCGGAGCAGGAGCAATGCAGTATCTTCTCCTTTTCAGTGCACCAGCCCCATACCTTATGCATCTTGGCGAAAACTGAGGCTCTGTGACTCTCCCAGCACTCCCAAGGTGGGTACCACTCAAAGAAGTATTCTGTCATTTCACCACAACATAAACAGAATGTTATATTCTTTTGTAGAGCCTCCTGTCAAAATCTTCCCAGCTTTGCTCCAGCACTAAGACCAGTTATCTTGAGAGGTCCCGGCGTTATGTCTCATTGCCCATTAAAAGCATTCAGGCTCCATCTGTCAATGTCAACCCCTTTACTCCTGACACCGTACGTCGGACTAGTGAGCTGCAATGTAAAAACAGCTGCAAGAGCGATGACGATGATTATGGCCGACGGTACACGTTTGTTTTGCCACCACTAAAGCATCCAAATGTACAGTTTATTTACGATCTTACTAATCTCTTCTCTTTCTCACAGAATCAAACACAGTCTCACGTCATCTGAAGAGGATGATGATGCATTTCTTCCACCAAAGGTAATATTTTGGGAGTCCATTCAATACTAATCCTCCCCCGTAGCTGCTTTGGCTTTGTTTTGTTCAGGTTTTATCGCTCGTCTGACTCTTCATCTTTTGTTTCATCCAAAATGACATGCCTACGTCCTACTTCCGGAATTTCTGAGGAATATCCAAAAAAGCTTTGTCAAAGCCTTCACATAATCACTTTCCTGGGGGAAGTGGTGCCATATTTGGTGTCCTGTTTAAGAAAACTCAATAGCTCTATGACGTGTGTTAATGTCTCTATAACACAACACCTACCATCTGTTATTCTGGCAGAGACGTGCTGTCCAGGCCTTAATGTTATCGCGGTACGAAAGTGAGTTCTTGGAGCTGGAGTGCATTGGCGTGGGCGAGTTTGGGGCTGTATACAAGTGTGTCAAAAGGCTGGATGGCTGCTTGTATGCCATCAAACGCTCCCGCCGACCACTCGCGGGATCTGCAAATGAGTGAGTCAGCAATTATGTAATCATACCCTTGATGCCAGTAACTGATCTTTTTTCATATTGGTCTAAATGATTGTGTCCTCTTAGGCAGCTGGCTCTAAAGGAGGTGTATGCACATGCTGTTCTTGGACACCACCCACATGTTGTTCGGTATTATTCAGCTTGGGCAGAGGATGACCACATGATTATTCAGAATGAATACTGCGATGGTAAGGGTTGGCACAGTAAAATGATGTTGATTTGAATTTGAAAGTCTTTTTTGTATGTTTGATTCAGGTGGAAGTCTTAATGATGCTATTGTGAAAAAGGAGGTGCAAGGGGAACTATTCTCAGAGACTGAACTGAAAGATTTACTCTTGCAAGTGTCCATGGGTCTAAAATACATACATGGCTCAGGCCTTGTGCACCTTGACATCAAGCCAAGTAAGTCTCACAACACGGATAAAACATGGATGTTTCTGATTATAGCCAATTCCTAATGGCTTATTTTCATTGACAGTTTGTTGAAACTGCTTGTAGGTAATATTTTTATTTGCCAATCTCAAAGCAAAATTGAAGCAACAGGGGAAGGAGAAAGTGAAGATGAAGCATGCACTTCTGCTGGTGTAGTTTATAAAATAGGTATATTTATCAATAAATTCATGACTACATCTTACAGATCTATGGACATTTTGTATGTTTCACCTTTTATTTTAGGGGATCTGGGTCACGTGACTTCTACTAGCAGTCCTCAAGTTGAAGAGGGAGACAGTCGCTTTCTAGCCATTGAAGTGCTACATGAGGTAAAGTTTTTAACTCACTTAAACTATTATATCGCCAGGACAACGATATTATGGAATCACGATGGTCCGTGTCCATGTCCGCATATCCTACACGTGAACGGAATAACTCAAAAATATATATTTTTCAACTTTTGCACACAGGTACATATCATGAAGACCCAGAACTGGATTGAGTTTGTAATTAATGACGATTAACTAATTAATGCCCGAGAAACTTTTATTGAGAAATTAATCCTGCTGAACATAAACAAATTTGCATGTTTGGCACAGTGATCCGGGCTAGTGTATATTTAATGTACATATGCAAATTACAGAGGTCAAATAAAGAATGCCTCTATAGCGCCCCCATGTTTATGACCCCTATGTGACCCTGGACACACTTACTTTGGCAGAGAGCAATGAAACTTGGTACAGTGATTCTC
>JAVQKC010143226.1:0-10037 GCA_036025475.1 Philypnodon macrostomus | reverse complement strand
CTCTCCTGAACTCAGGCCATAGCGCAGGACTGTGATGTGATGTCATATGTGTTATTGAAGTGAATGTTGAGGTGTGTCTTGTTTCATGTTTGTTTAATGTGTACTGTTTATGTGGCAGCCTGTGTCCAAAACAAATTTCCTTCAGGACAAATAAAGTAATCTTGAATCATGTTTAATCTTGAAGAAATACTGTAAGAGCAAATCAAATAAATCTATGCCTTTTGCTTTTTGACTTATACTACAGCTAAATGCAAATAATAGAGGTAGGGTTTTCAGCTCCTGAGAAGGTCAGGTGCCTCATCAAACAAGATACTAAAATGACTGCAATGGAACTAAAATGACTGCAATGGAACAAAATACAACTTCAGGTATGTTTTAGAAAGCTCATTAAAGTGAAATGATTAAAATTGCTGCCATACACGAATAGACTAAAAATGTACAGGGTCTAATTTGATTTGTCAGTTTTTCTTTTATTATGATGTTGACTTTAGTGAAACCATACCGTGGCCGTGTCCATGACCTTACTAGGTCTAAACCAGGACAAAATAACTAGGTCAAAAAACAAGAATTATATCAAGCCTAAACCTGTCCTAACCAAAGTCTACACCAAGATAAAACTGGTCGAAAGAGGACTGAAAAGGTCTAAACCAGAACTTAGCTAGGTAAACTGGCTCTAAACCAGTACTTAATTGAGACTGGATTTTAATCCATTCAATTTTAGTTTCAGTTTTATTTTCAAAAAGAGTTGAAAATACTCAAGCAATAACAAAAACAACAGACAATCATCAGACACACAAACAGTAACCCAGTGCCACCTCTTTATAGACCCTTTAAAAGTTTGTAAACAGAATGATCTAAATTCCTGAAAGGAGGCAACTAAAAGCAAGACCATAATACATTATCAATGGGGCAATTAGCATTAAAATAGCCCTAAAATACTGCATATTGTGAGAAATCAAGATGGTTTTGGCAAATGACAACCAATACCTATATGTAAGTAATGTCAGAGCCTGGTTAGGAAATATTAGTGAATGTACAACACATACATTGTATGTGTATTTAATGTACACATTAGTATACAGTTAGCATTTTGGCTGGAGACAAAATTTTTGATTAGGTCCTCACAGAAATGTTGATGACCACAATAGTTTCTCTCACCACAAATCCTACATTTACATACAAAAAAAATCTTTAAAATCTAATAGTAGATTTGTTTTTCCAACGTTAACTCAAAGTTAACTCCAGTCGCCTCCATTCCAGAATTTTGAACATTCCATATGACAAACATTTTAAAGGGTCTATATGTTAGGTATTTGTCCCTCCTTTTACTGCGTGTAATTAGGTTGTCCCCGTCACATCAGCTTTAGTCTGAGTGAAGCCCTCTGGCAAGAATAATAGCCATCTATCGATTGCCTTTAAACAGTCCAAAACCTGCCTGGCGCTATCTTAATTAGCAGTACTTATGAGGATTTAAATCTAGCCTAGTTTAAACAATTGAGCTTTTGCCTGTCCTATACTCCAGTCAATGAAAGCCTGTGTGGACGTGCATACGTAAATACCAGCATGCTCATTTGGCGGGCTGTCCTGTAAAAAGGTGAGCGGAGATGGCCCGGTGGCTGGATGGTGAATAGAGAATGGTTCGCGATGGTAATTTGGAAGGACAATGAAGACTGTAATCAAGCAATTAACATTCTAATGGTAGAGGACTGTCATTTATAAGGGTAAATGTGCAATCTGTCATTTTTCTGTTTGAAGCATTGTGCAGTTTTCATTAGCTTGTGTTTCAGTCCTTTTCTCTAGTAAGGATTAATTAGACTATTTTAAACATCTTTACTGAGCAGGAGTGTGACAAAATGTCCATATTCTGATATATCATGATACTCTTGCTGATGCTGTATCAATATTGCAGGCTACTGTATCAGTATATCAGAATTCTTACTATTTTATTTATGTATTTTACAACATTAAAAATAGTACATATATTTTGTTTCTTATTTTGAGAAGAAAGTAAATTTATTCATGAGATGGGTTGAATTTATTGTTCTAATTATTAAATTATCTATAATTGATTAAAAACAAGATTATTTAAATATTTAATTATTAGTTTCTTTAAAACAGTGATATATCATAGGTTATCATTTGCATTAACAGGATTGTGAGCCATGTACCTTGTATCGTGTGCGATTCACAGCCCTAATACTGAGGTAGGGTCAGGTCAAAAAGCTAGTATAGGTTCAAATCTACTACTACCCAGTGCTTTTTTGGACTAGGGTGAATTGTAGATGATGGTATTATTCACTATGATGTTAATATGTTAACATAGACCACAACTCAACTACCTCTGCAACACACCTCGACCTCAACTCCACTTCAACCACACCTTATTTATACCTGCCAATACCACCACACACTGTTTGCCTCGGTTCTCTCGACCCACCTTCCCTCCTCTCACTTCAGTGCCGATAACAAAATTAATTCATTTGAAGTGCACTTTTAAAAGGGCTGGCAGAACAGGTCATAAACAGTAGAAGATGTATCCCCAGCATTTTACACTTACAAATCCCATAAAGTCTGCAAGTCCATTTTAGGGACTCTCTGCTCATATTTAATGCTGTGCAGACAATGAATGCTTTTAATTCACAAAATAAGAGTAGCTGTGGTGAAATACAAATGTTCTAGTTTTGATTCATGGTTCTTGATCTGAAACAAGATCCTTCAGTTCACAAACTTTCTCATATCAAATAAAGCTTTAAGATTTTCATTCAACCAACAGTGGCTTTAGGCCACTGGTGTGACAGTCCTTGTAGTCAAAGGGCACCATTGCATACTCTAATAAATGGAATACTAAACCAACTCACAAAAACCTACCTGAAAAATCATGTAAAATGTAATTATGTATTTAATGGTTTGGTTGTTTGTTTATTTATTATCAGAGGATCCACAGACTCGACCACACCCTAAACTACTGCTGCATCAGAGGATCTACAGACTTGACCACACCCTAAACTGCTGCTGCATCAGAGGAATCTACAGACTCCACCACACCCTAAACTACTGCTGCATCAGAGGAATCTACAGACTCCACCACACCCTAAACTACTGCTGCAGCAGAGGAATCTACAGACTCCACCACACCCTAAACTACTGCTGCATCAGAGGAATCTACAGACTCGACCACACCCTAAACTACTTCTGCATCAGAGGAATCTACAGACTCGATCACACCCTAAACTACTGCTGCATCAGAGTAATCTACAGAGTCGACCACACCCTAAACTACTGCTGCATCAGAGGAATCTACAGACTCGACCACACTCTAAACTACTGCTGCATCAGAGGAATCTACAGACTTGACCACACCCTAAACTACTGCTGCATCAGAGGAATCTACAGATACTCTTTGCATTCTTATTAATACACATCTCGTCAGCTGTGAATGTTGGATGCAATAAAATTCAACATTATTGGCAACTCTGTGTATTATAATTATTTACTGAATATCACAATACTTTACGTGTAATTCTCCTAATATGTGTATAGAAAAAATGAGCTGCCTGGGCAGAGGTCTGTGAAGTGCTTTCTAGTTATAATTGTTGTGCAGCTCTGGATATGTTGTTACTAACTCTGATTTCTAATATGTATCTATATTTAAACCCAATTCAAATGAACAATGGACTAATTTATTCATCTTCTATAGAGTTGTATATTCATCTTCTATAGAGTTGTAAAAAAGTACAGCTGACCAGACTGGGCAGTCAACTTAGCCAATTTTATGCTTTAGTTAAGATTCTTATTTTGTTAATTGTCTTATTGTTTGGTATAATGTGTTGTCTTTTGTTTTTATGGTGCCTACCTAGGAAAACGGAATTTCCGCTCTTACATCGATGCGTGCTGTATGTTTTACTGTCATAATTCAGTAAATAAAATACCTCAATACTTTCCGCCTTTGTGGGTTGCCAGTTCGGATCCAGCTCCTTCCTGTGCAGACTGTTGTTGTCTCCCTGGGCAAGACACTTAATGGTGCCTATGTGGATGTGTGATTAACGGAGATTCTGTTGTCATGGTATGGCTTTCACATCTCTGTCAGCCTGTCCCAGGGCAGTTGTGGCTACAGAAGTAGATTACCACCAGTGTGTGACTGAATATTGTGTGTCCCTAAAATGCACAACTGATGCAATATTATTTTTACTCATAAAATTCTGTTTCATTTTGTGCAGTGTTTTTTTGTCTGTGACTGATCAATATATGTGCCATATCTCCGTCACACATGTAGTTGTGGCTACAGAAGTATATTACCACCACCAATGTGTGACACTGGCGTGAATGAATATTGTGTGTCCCTACAAAGCGCTACACACACCTGATGCATTATTATTTGTATTATTATAATTATGGTCTAATATCTCATACTGTGCAGTGATTCTTGTCAGTGATTGATCAATGCCATATTTACCAGTCTTTGTTTCCTCACCATTATCAACAGCCAGTGCCGTCACCATGCTGGCCTGAGTGGGCTTTCCTGCTCCTCCATTTTCAAACGCTGGCTGGTTGTCCAACTCCCGGAGCTGCCAATTCAGGCCGAAAAGGTGCATGGCTGTGAAACACACACAAAAAGAGGAGTGTGTGTGTGGGCTGGCATAAACAAATCACAAAAACAATCAAGTCACTTAGGTACAAAAGAGCACTGGGGCGAACAATGGATGGATCTAATGCAGGCAGAAAAATCAACAGCTTAGCTGCCCGTGTTTTTCTTTTCTTTTTAAAGGCTCTGTAGAATTTTCATATATTTAGTATTAGGCCTCACATGGTCAATAGAGGAACTACGGTCAGTATCCCGGTTTAATCAAAGTTATACGTCTGGAACTTTATTGTTTGACAAAATCCAATATTACATTAGATATTAATGCCAGTGCTGGGGTGTAACAAGTTACATTTATTGTTGTATGGGCACTGAGAGGGTGGATATATCTGCTGTATTTTGTTGAAAGTCTTTATAAACATTTGTGGACGTAAGTCTGTCTTTTCTATGTCTCAAAAGGTCATTTTATTTCTGTATCAGTGCTACTGAGCTAGTATTTTTGAAACAGAAAGCACCGCGATGTTCCCAGTGCCAGGGGAAGTGAGAGTGATCTGGACCCGTCTCGAGCCTCCCCACAGGCCGAGGCTTCGTATCAAAGACCTAGGCGCTATGGATCACACGGCGGATTTGAATGAAGCCATGGGACTTACCTAACTCGCCCTCATAACAAAGACAAGCATAACTTTACCTAAACAAAGAGTGAACAAGAGACTGCCTACACTGTCTGCCCCTTGTATAACCCTGGACTGTTAGCTAAATCATCTGTAGCTTCAGCCCGGACCGGTGCACCACTAGCTCCGGAGACAACCTTGTAAACAAATAACCGCTCTGTGCTTCAAAACTACCCTCTCCAGCGCTGACACAGAAATAAAACAAACTCCTGAAACACAGAAAAGAGTAAATATGTCCACGGCATGTTTTACAAAGCCATCAACAAAATACGGCCAGAGCATCGCCACAGCTGCGTCTAGAAGTTAGCTCCAGTCAAAGAACTAATTAAGCTAATGTTAGCCGACAAGATTTCACGCTGAATCCAACCATAAATTGTGTTTACATGTTACATGTGAATAACTTTATAATTCATGTCAACCTGGTTTAGACCTGCTGTCAAAATCTTTGTCCTCTGTAGTCCTGGTTTGGACCTGGTCTAGTCCTGGGTCCAGTTGCATGAGGCAACCACACAGGACCAAACAGAGCTCATTTTGCACATCACATCACACATGCACATCCTGTATATAACCCCTTTAAATAAGCCCGGTGCTGTGGTGGGTTGTGTATAACCGCTGTGCCAATAGAAGCCACACAAAAAGTTATTTCAGTCAATACCCCGGACAGCCCACGGCTCTGCCGTGTTTTCTCTAGGGGAGAGGTTCATTAGTGGGCCGCACTAACAGCTACTGTATCAGAGACAGCAGCAGGACAACGGACACACAAACATTAGGTGAGAAAAAACCTTTTGAATAGTGTGTTAAGACCGAGAAAGTTTGTCATTGTACATCACGGTATGGTTTCCCTGTTGTGAAGGGTTTGATTTTCCTGACTTAATTGTGCTGATCCCAAGCACCAATAAATGGGAGAACATCAGGAAGGGCATCTGGTGTAGTAAAAAAAAAGGAAAAACTATTCCAAACCACTTGCGTTTGTAGTAGTATATCATCCAATGACAAGCAAAATGGACCATAAACAATTCATTTCTCGATGTGCCTGGATTTCTATTAGTTTATTACAGCTGCACACTTGTAGCTGTGATGAACCATTTCAGTTAATTTCTTCAATTGCAATAAACTACCATATGATCCAGTCACACAACAATTAATTGATCCATTTATTTTTTTTAAATAAATAATTGATTGTTCCATCAATTCAGTCAGTTTAATATTGTCCGCTCATTGGGAGGACAACAGGAAACACATGTAGGCTACTGAGTGAGTAATCATACCTTAGTATTTTTAAAAATAACTAATATGAAACAATTTACTTTGAGTGTGACCTGTCAATAATATGGACCAAATGTGTCTTTAAGGTGAGACACTACAGGAAAAACACTTTTTTCCTCATTTAGTTTGGTTAACAGGGCATCTTTCACCTGGAAACAAAGAAAATGCCCTATCTACTCCTTTAAGTCTTTATATTATAGCATTTATTCAACCTGCATCGTAGACTTTTATGATCAATTGTAACTTCAGAGGCCGTTTTCGCAAAGTGTTTTTCTCACACTGACTATAATGATCTCTGCTTGAAGTAGCTCCTACAGGGACCACATTTTCCAGTCTGGTTCTTAAATTTTGAAACTTTTTACAAAAGGATATGTTGATATCTAGTTACTAAATGGAAATACTATGTTTTGCAGATATATATATATATATATATATATATATATATATAGGGCAAGCAAACTTTAAAGGCCCGCCCATGCGCTCTCCTCTCCAAATGGATACAAAACCAGCACAACAGCCTTGTTATCTTCTGAGTTTGTGCAGTAATGTGCATTGGCAGGGAGGTTACAAGTGCTGGTAGCTTCCTGGTTTTTCTGGGACTAAAAGCGTGTGGCCGCAAGCGGCCATGGTGCCCTCTCACTGTTGTTGTCTATTGGTGCTAAGGCCAAGTTGTGTTACATTATAGCCTTCACAAAATAACGTGCATGTCTTGTTCTAAATAGGCTTCAATTTCTTCAAAAAGGTATAGAAATTAAGTTTACAAAGAAGATTTTGCAGCAGCAAAAGACAATATGCACATTCAACCTAGGGCCCATGAGCCAAAGAAATTTAAATAAATCGTGATTAATAGCGATTAATTTTGTGGAAGATTTGCAATGAATAGTTTTTTTGTTTTTTTATCGATTAACAGCGATAATTATAATATAATAAATAAAAAACAAACATTTAACAAAATTATAAAAAAAATATGATTCTGATGCTTAAACCAAGGCCGAGGCCAAACTATACCCAGGGGGATTGTCTGATCTTGGCCAGAGTATACCCGGGTGTAATCTAGGCGGGAGTATACTTTGGCCTGTTACACTGGATTAAGTGTGACCCGTTAATGTTCTGGTACCGAGAGTTGTGTGAAAGGCTAGAATTGCTGGTCGGAAACGTGTTGTCGGTAATTTGCTGGGAACTATCTGTGAAAGTGACTTTAATCTGAAAGAAGCTTAATATGTCTACAGAACAAAACAAGAATTTTGAACCTCTCCATGATTAAAATCTTTATCCTGAAAAAATATGCAATTGTGGTTTTTGCATTTGTGGCAATTTTTACACACAAAATTGCCATTATACAATACATTTTTTCCCTTACATTTATGTAAGTAATCTACAGGAAAAGTTAAAAATTTCTAATTTCTCACCTTAAGTGGGACAATATGGGACATCTTACAGAAAAGTGAAACAGTAAGTGTCCTTCAGCATGTCCAACTGTGTGTTGTTGCTTGTTCAGAGTGCAGTTCTAATTGAATGTTTTACTATATAGATTAATGAACAGAAAATATATTAGTGAATTTGAGCTGAAAATGCTATTCAATCCAACACAAAGTAAGACATCTGGTCTTGGACATCTGGTACTTTTTTTTAGCATGTTCCTAAAAACTGCAAACAAGATATACAAAAAAGTGAACACAACTGTTAAAGAAAGTACACATTCTACAGACTGCTTTTAAAAGTTTCCAGGGACTAAGGAAAAATTGTACTTCTCTGTAAACAAACTGCAACTACTCCAAGAAAATGTACTGTTTTCCTAGACCCCCGTTGCGTTGAGTAAATACATAGAAGTGTACAAAGAGAGCCACATGTGGGTGAATCACAGGGTTTTTAGAGACAGCAGGAGGGGCAAGGCAAGGGGACCACGCTCTGACATCTCTTACATAACCAGCCAACGTGTTTCTTCATTGTCACTGCATTGGATGCAATCAAAACTGTGGGCTTGCAAAAAAAAAAAAAAAAAAACAATGATGCTTGTGTGAGGCGCTGCCCATATATAGCGTGAAGAGACCAATGACACACAGTAATTGTTGATTAAATAGGCTAATAAATATTACTGTCTGTAGTGGGCTGGTCCTGTGTGGAGTTCGGCAGCTGAGTTTCTGAGGGAGCTGTTGTTTTTTTTAACCGGGATCTCTTTTTCAGGGGAGTCCTGGCCCCAACTGGGAGCCTATTATACATGTTTTTAGTGGTAGGGGAAACCATAGCAACCAGAGGAAACCTACACAGACACGGGGAGAACATGCAAACTCCACAGAGAAGGGCCTCGAACCCAGGACCCTCTTGCTGTGAAATAACAATGAGTACAATTTGGCTTCTTGACCCTTCTCAGACACTAATCCAGGTTTGTTTTCTACCACCGCAACAGAATTAAAGGGGAAAATATTGGATATCCATCGGAAGAATGGAATAGGATGTCCCTTGTTTAAGATGATGAATATATTTGGCTGAGTTTAAAGTGCTGGCCTGTCCTTGGAGCCTGTTCCTTGGATCCAAGTCAAGTACTTGAAGACTGAGTGAAGAGCAGCGTGTTAAGTCAGCACCAAGCTCTGTGCCATGATCTCCATAGCCGATAAAACGGTCTCACATCAAAGAAATGCATGCTGAGTCTGGCCAATCGAAGGGTTTAAAAAAAGATCTAAGCATGGGGTGATGAATTAAAGCACAGACTCTATGCATCCAGCAAACTTTGGAATTGTACATTGCAGTATGTTTTATGCAACTTACCTTTTGAGAACTTTTGAGAACAGGAGGCTAACTATTTTGTTAGTTTTAAAATGCTAACCAGCTCTATGCTACATGTAAGCCAACATTCAGGGGTAAACGTTTTAAAATCCAATGTATTTACACCAGTGGTTCTCAAAACATTTCTGCTCAAGTAACACCCCATGTTCCATGTACCATTTTAATCAACTAAAATAAGACCGAACTAGCACAAGCATATAAAAGAGTGCAGACCTCTGCCAAGGCAGCTCATTTGCTCTATCCACTTTTAAAAAATACCATTCTAAATAGAACCTTTTGTGGACACCCCTCCAAAAATACTAGGCCTGTGCTGCCGTCCTCGATTTCTAAAGGTTTTTATATTGTTAACAAGCAATTAGGGGGCCCCGCCCCCAAACCTTGACAAACATGGGAAGGGTCCTGTTTGACTTTTTGATTTGGCTTGATGTTTGTGAAAAATGTTTTGCCAAAATTTGTAAAATTCCCTAAAACTACATATTTTTTTCAGTCTATAGGGGGCGCTATAGAAGTAACTGCGATCATATTGCTCAGATGTGTTCAGGGCTTGGGGGTAATTAGGTATTTTAAGTTTGAGCCTAATCGGGCAAAGTATGTGCAAGTTAGAGGCTGTCAAATATGTCTAAATGGCCGACTTCCTGTTTGTTGTAGGGTGGGGTCATAATAATATTTTATGTTGGGTACACTGTGGAGAATCACTGTACCAAGTTTCATTGCTCTCTGCCAAAGTAAGTGTGTCC
>JAVQKC010143192.1:0-12889 GCA_036025475.1 Philypnodon macrostomus | reverse complement strand
GCTTGTGTGTGCGTGTGTGTGTGTGTGTGTGTGCGTGGGTGTGTGTTTGTGCGTTGGTGTGTGTGTGTGCGTGCGTGTGTGTACGTGTGTACGCTTGTGTGTGCGTGTGTGTGTGTGTGTGTGTGCGTGCGTGTGTGTATGTGCGTACGTGTGTGTGTGTGCGTGCGTGTGTGTACGTGTGTACGCATGTGTGTGCGTGTGTGTGTGTGTGTGTGTGTGTGTGTGAGGGGGGGTCCGGTAAGCACCCAGGCAGCACGCCAGCTCAGCACCCAACTCCTAAATAAGTTTCAGTGTGCATATTAGCATTAGCCACCAAAAATAGAATTAAGCAAATAGGATTTGGCACATAACTAACTACAATTGTTAAACATCTTGAGCATTTTTTTTTAAACTGAGCCAATTTACTCCCGTCACAAGAGTTCCGTATAAAGAAACAAGTCAAGTCTGCCTTATTGATTCTCAAGTCTGAATTATTGATTTGCAAATATGAATCCAAGTCCGAGTTCTGCGCTAATGACCACATGTCCAAGTTTTAGTTTGAGTATAAGCTATAATAGGGGTTGCCATGTTGGTGACTCACTGACAGATTTTCATACATTTGATAACACTCTTGACTTCCTAACTTTTGCATATGTTTTTTTTAGCAGCCAGATATTGACTTTGACATCTGTAGAGAATCCTTGACAGGTTAATGGTGAGGACCGATGACTCACAGCTCATTCAGAACGCTCATTAAAAAGTGCTAATTGTGTGCATTGTGTTAGTGTGAGTCAAAGTCAGCCGAGGACAAGGCCGAGTGACTCTCTGTAATGCTGTCTGTAATAAGAGAGTTAGAAATGGAAGACGTACCCCTGCACATATTACACCCACACACAGAACAATAAACAGGCCACGGAGCAGCAGAACAGCACCCCCTTTTGGTGTGCTCACCCATGGAAACTTGATTAAACACAACACTGTAAAAATGTGTATCTTGTATGACAGAAATTCCTAGTTTTGTGGACAGTGAAGTCCAATATCTCAACAAGGCTTTACTAACAGGAAGAGAGAGGGTTGTAACATTTGAATTTTTGAAAATGTATTCTTAAATTGTCAATAACTTGCATATTAAATAAAGATTGGTTTTATTGATATGGTATTTCCCTCCTTGGTGAAGTGATTAGTTCTTGTCATGAGAGAAAGCAAGCATCATCCCACAATGTTTTAGCCCAGTGGTTCTCAAAGTAGGTTCAAGGCCCCCTGTGGGTCCTCAAAGGTACTGAAGGGAACCCTCCAAACATTTTTACACGTCAGACTCAGACTCATAAAGGTTTTATTGCCATTTGAGTGAACAGGTTCACATCATTAAGAAGTTGGTGCGCTAATTCTAAACATATAATAAATATAGAATCAAATAAAACTATACACTATAAACTATAACACACAATTACAAAAATATACAAGATGGACAGAGATTAGATATATCAATATTAGTGCAGAGCATAAACCAGCCGGGAGTATGCTCAAGTCACGTAATAAAGGGGACTGCAAGCACATATGGAATTTGAGCTAAAAGTTAGTTGATTAAGGTTATATATTTGATCATAAATACTCCTTATAATATTATATAAATATTGCCATGAAACCATATTTCACCCATATTATACGCCACATTGTTTTTGCATTGTTATTACAGAAATATACATGTCTTTTTGTTGGAGTCCACCTGAGATTTACTACTTCTAAACTTTGGGTACGGCTGGTTTTAGCCCATCCAGCCAATGTCTGGATAAATAGAGACACTTTTGAATGTAATAAAAAATATATATATATATATATATATATAAATTATAGAAACTGTCACGTGATTCTTTTATACTGGAGACAAGACAATGGCCTCAGCCTTCATCAAATGTGAGCCTATAAATAATTGAGCATTTGTATCTGGACTAAAAAATTCCTGGTGTGAGTCCATTTTAGTGCACTATTTACCTTATATTTTCTCACTGTCTGTCTTCAGCTGAAACCATATGGAACATTGGAGTGTACATATTAAATACTTGTGAAATTGTGGAAATTGATATATTGTCAAGTAATATGAGATCATTCGGTGTTCATGTGCTCATTTGAAGATAAAAAGAGCAGCGTTTCCAAAGACGAGCTTCATAGAGGATTTATTATTCATACTAAAGCAGCGCATTGGTGTGGTTCATGCATTATGGATTTGAGATGTGGGGACACAAAGCAGAGGTAAAAAGAAAAGAAAATGACCTCCATTTTGTTATTTTTCAGAAACCAAATTGAGGTCAGTAAATGGCATTGAGTTGAAAAATGATTTTAAAGATTCACACAATTTCAATGAAAGCATAAATATCAAATTGAAAACATCATTTGAATGATTATTGTGTTTTGTGTCACAAACTGTACCTGTTGTTATATTATAACAAGATAGAAGGCTACATTTTGATCATATATACAATTTTTTTGTTTAAATATATTTTTATTAGTGATATTATGTTAACAGTTATGTACCTAATATGGCATAGACCTAATGCAGATATATCAGAGATTATCTTTTGATTAAAACATGGGATCACAATACAACATATAGGTGACTGACATGTAGTAAACTGTGAGGCTGTTGTGCTAGGTGTATTTAAAGGCATTTATTTGAACCTGCTAGGTGGCTAGAATAACAAGAAATGAATGGTAGAAAACCAGACTCCTCACTAAAAGACAGGAAGTTGAGATTGTAGCACTAACAAATGCAGTTATATTTGTGTTCATGAAGTAATTACATTTATGAATGTGAAAAGTAAATAGTCTGTTAGCACAAAACATGACAATCTGTTAATCTGGCTAATAACAAAATCTAATTAAAAATAGTATGGTAATTTTTTTCACACAAACATAAAAACTAAATAAACACTGAAACCAAACACCAGTTTATTAATTTAGAAAAGAATATAGACTAAAATAATTCAGTCTTTTGATTCTGTTGCAGGTGATTGGTAGTATTATTTATTTATTTACACATAAGCATAATAACTTTTCAATGTTAATAGAGTCAGTGGTTCTCAAATTGGGGTATGGGTATAATTGCTCAATCCATAAATCTTTTTCAGTTTATGTCTTGATTCGGTTTAATTTTCTGTTTCGTTTTGGTATGATCCTATTATAGTCCTGGTTTATACTTGGTTAATGCTTGGTTTATGCTTGGTTTAGACCTAGTTTCGTACTGGTGTACCCCTGATTTACATCTAGTCTACCTTGGTTTAAGAATTAGAACTAGTTCTGGTTTAGTTCTTCACTGCTACTTTCAAGGACCCTGTGTAAGCGTGTTTAAATTCAATTGTAAATGGGACAAAGTTAGCGTTTCTGTTTAAAGCATAATATAAACCATATAAAATAAGGAATATTACTGATTACGGTTATTGGTTACGTGTGTCACAAACTATAAAATTAAATACCTATTGTTAAACTGTGAGAATGTCAAATCACAATCGCTAAATGATGAAGAAGAGTAGTTTCCATTTAACCCTGAACACAACACCGCGTCTGTCACTTCACTGAGTTAGCATTAGCCACACAAAGCTAATAACACACACGGAGCTAACATGAGTGCAGCTGTCGTGGTCCGAAGGTTAGCGGCTCTGTCCGGGGCTTCAGCGGTCGGACTGGGGGCGTATGGAGCTCACGGTAGCGCCCCACACATGCACTTATTTACAGGCATTTAGTTGAGCCTGCTAGGTGGCTAAAATGGCAAGAAATGAATAGTAGAAAACCAGACTCTACGCTGAAAATTCGGAAATTGAGATTGTATCATTTGGAAATGCAGTTGTATTGGTGTTCATGAAGAAATAATTAAATTTTTCAATGCGTTGTGAAGGGAAAAGTAATTCGTTTATAGCTGCACGTAATTTAAGTTATCTTGACGCCCTCTTGACTAAACTGTGCAAAAGTTGATTTCTGTGTACGTGCCAGCTAATGGAAATCAAGTCAATATAAACCTTGTATACTTTTCTTGTTGAATTCCTATTATTTGAGCCAATCAGGCTGTCACAGCTAAATAAAAAAACAAGTACATGGACTTATTTACCAACACTTAATAGTTTGTATAATTACTGCAATGTATAATCCTATATTTCCTTGCATAGGCTTCAAAAATGCTGATCCAGATGACTACAGAATAATGGTATGTATTCAGTCAGCCTTTATGGACCTATTAAAAAGAAATGACTTGACATGTCACTTTACTATTTTAGATTGTATTTAAGTAGGCTAATGGGAATATAAAACACAAGAATAGAATGTAGAAATAATATCTAATAGGAGAAAAAAAGATGGGTATCAGTTAAACTTACCCAAACCACAGGGTCATTTTTATACAAATAACTGATGCTAAAAACAAGAGAAAACAGGATTGGGCCATTAGTCATTTTATGTTATATTTCTGAAAGGCTTCG
Organism: Philypnodon macrostomus; assembly: GCA_036025475.1. Classification (NCBI taxonomy): domain Eukaryota; kingdom Metazoa; phylum Chordata; class Actinopteri; order Gobiiformes; family Eleotridae; genus Philypnodon; species Philypnodon macrostomus. Next base: position 8,444 of record JAVQKC010143192.1, on the reverse strand, counting down.
GTAAACGCTGGTGTGGTGGTAATATACAATAATACGATTACTTTGTGTGTCTGCAGCTCTTTGAAACAGCCAACAAGTACCACTTCTACCACAGTCTGGCTCTGCTCGGAGCGGCTCAGTGTCGGCAACCTGCTGTGGTGAGTACAGCTACAATCCCAAATGTATCTTTAAACACACATGTGGTTGTAAGTTGCCTCCTTGTAGACTAAATGAAGTTCAGAATCCTGCAACAAGCAAACTGTAGCTGTAAAAGAAATCTGAAGTTACAAAATAGACCAATATTTGCCATTGTGCTCATGAGCAGAATGTCTGAGCCTGCTTTCCAAATACATGAACAAACTATAACAATGGCCTTTCATAGACTGTTTCAAAATTCTTGTTTATGAAGAGAGATTAGTTCCCTTTTTTAATAGCCTTTTCCAGTTTATCCTGGCAATTGTTACCCTTGAATCCATAGAGTGTCTGTACCCTCCTCTTCTCATCAAATTCACTTTTAATTGTGGTAAAGTTAGTCAAATTGGTGCGGTCATTGGGGCTCTGTTGACCGGTGCACTTTGATCTGAGCTGCAGCACAAAGGTTCAAAGGTTTGGAGATCAAATGGAATACAGATTATGCTCATTAATATCTATACGTTCACATGCTGTGTGAAAATGAAAGTCAAATACAGTACGCTGCTTTGAGGACCATTCAGTCCTATAAAGAGGACATGGACTGACTGAAGACATTTTGTACTTGGTGAATATTGTAGATCGTTTGAAATGAGGGAAAAAGTGTTAAAGCAATGGTGTTTAGTGTAAAAAAAATATATGTTGAAGTGCTGTCCCAATAGATAGCAGGAAAACTGTGGCTATTGTGAAAAGGTGTAACAATATGACCACAGCTGAAATGATTATCCAGCAGCAAGAAAACATTTTATCCTCAAAGTTAAAGACTTTGGTAACAAGGGACAAATGTGATAGAAAACTGGCTCAAATCATCTCCAAAACTGCAGTTCTCTTGGGGTGTTTCTAGTCTGCAGTGGTCAGTATCTATCCGAGAAGAGGAGCAAGGCAATATTTTCAGTATGCATGTGGTCAAAGTGTTATGGCAGGTCGGTGTGTGTAGCTATGACAACAGAATAATAAAAGGGATTTGAAATATTTAGCACACTGTAAAACAGTGGAAACAGTGTTTATTTATTATCAGGCAATGGATAATACTGGTTGTAAGGTATATAGATTTAGTATTAAAAGCACTAATACAGTACAACTGTAGATGCAGATGTCTCACTTGAGAAGGGGGTGGGTGTGACTTCTCCACTGCACACCTCTGCCACGTCAGAGGCACCAGCATGTGAAAAGAGGTTATGAAATTCTAAGTTTAATATAGGTTTACCACATGTGAATTAAAAAAAAGCATTAAAGAGTGCAAATAGCGCTGGTTAGTGTTGTAGTCAAGACCGGACTGGACCGAGACCGGACTGGACCGAGACCGGACTGGACCGAGACCGGACTGGACCGAGACCGGACTGGACCGAGACCAAGGCACATCAAGACCAGTTGAAGATGTAAAAAAAAACAAAAAACGGATGACATGATGAGCAATCATTGAAAAAATATGCTTCAAACTATAACCTAAAAGTGTTAAAATAAAGTGTAATCCCAATCATAACTCGTTGGAAAAGCCTCCGAGATTGCTATGTCCAAGACTGTGACAAACCGAGTAAATTGATGTTCGAGACCAAGACTGAGTAAAACTGTCTCCGAGACAGAGATTAGACCAAGACAGTGAAAAAGTGGTCTCAAGCTCGGTCCATGACCATCACCAGTCTCGGCCGCTACAACACTAGCGCTGGTACATCAATTTTCAAATGGTGGCAAGACTGTCTTTGGAACATTCAGTCTAAATGTATGATCTTACTTAAAGTTTCACTTCCTACTGTCAGCCAATGTTGTTTTGGTTGATAGAAAGAAGAAGGAATGCTTGTCACAGTAAATAACATTACTTAGACTAAAATCAGGAAGTACTGACATTACTACATTTTATTATGTTGTAAGTTGGCATAAGTCATCACCATGGACAATGTCAACTATGATCTTAACAGTCTTGATTTTACATTTGAACAACTGATCTTTAAACTTCACTCTTCTCTTTTTTCAGGCTGGGACCCTTCTCATCACTGGAATGGGGTTGTTCTGTGGGGCCCTGTACCGTCAAGCCCTGACTGGTGAGGTGGCACCCAAGAAAGTAGCACCCATGGGTGGTATGGCTATGATCGCAGGCTGGCTGGCGATACTACTGTGAACCACTCTCCCAGCTTCTCTGCCCCATTCGCATGGCGCTAAACTGTCACCAACCGTCAGTAGAAGTGAAAACATCACCCATCTAACCGCTCCCATGGGTGTCACCGGGAGATAAGGTCACAGCGAGAATATCAATACTTTTACTCAACATTTAGATGGAGATGACGTTGAACAAGTGAAGTTGTTGTTTGATCATGGATGACTTGAGAAGTTCAGTGTAGTGCCAGTTTTGTGAACACATTTATTTTGCACTTTAACCATAGTCATACTAGTGAGTATATACAAATATGTTTGAAGAGTCATTTTGTAAAATGAAAAATAAATCAATAAATCAATACAATAAAGGTATGTACAATAACTTTAATATACTTTATTTGTATTTTTGTTAAAAAATAACCCTAGTGATAGAAACAGCAGTGTGGACTGTTGAGTATTTTATAATAAAAATGTATTCAGAAAAGGAATTTTGGCTATAACATTAACAACATATGAAAACTACAGTATAGGCCAGAGGATTATTAAGAGAGAAATGCATTTTACACTAATGACCACTTTCCTAATGTCAGCCATGTCCACAACAAACTGTGGTTTAACTGAGACACCTTTCTATTAGAACCAGCATTAATCTCTTACAGTAGTTTGTCTGTGGGATCGGACCACACAAGCAAGCCTTCACCTGTCCCTGATAGACCACTGTTCCTTCCTTGGACACTTTTGATAGATACTGACCACTGCAGACTTGCTTCTAACACATTTTATTTGTTTTATTACAAAATATTGCTGCCCTTATATACCCTACCCACTAACAGGTGTAATGATGAAGAGGTAATCTGTGTTATTCACTGCACCTGTCAGGGTCATAATGTTATGATCGACTGGTGTCTATTGTTTCATCATGACAGCTGTGATGATTTAGTATTAATCCAACTATATCATTCATTATCACGAAATGTATTCCTATAAAGAGGGTTGAAATTAGGGGACACCTACACTGCCCATAATGATATATCAAGAAATGGGAATAAACCAGGATTTTATTGAATCTTAAATTTGTACCAGGACAAAACCAGATCTAAAGCCAGGACTTAACCCACCAGGACTAATGCAGAATAGTGATGCACAGATATATCGTGTATATATATATATATATATAAAACATTGGTATCGGCCCATATTAATAATTTTGACTGATATCGACCAATATTTACAATTTTGAATAATATCGGTATCGACCTGTACAGAGGGATGATGTTAATCTGTTGATCTAAAAGGATAATTTCTAATGTTTAAATTTAGGTACAGCCAGAGTAAGAATAGACCATTGGAAAAGTCTAACTTTCGGGTGACAAAATCCAATAAGAATAATATTTATGGATTAATAAATACAGTTAAAGCTGCTATTTCTATGTTGATTTCTTAGTTTGAAAAAAACATAGCCTTCTAAAACATGTTTACAATATATCGGTATCGGAATCGGTATCGGCCAAGAAATTGAATATCGATGCATCCCTAATGCAGAACTAGACCAGGTCTGAACTGTGCCTTAACACGATACAGTTTACAGCTTGGTCAGAGATGTTGAGATAGCCTAGAAGCATTTTTTTCACGTCCCTTTTCTGACCCTCAGTACTTCTGTGTATGGCCCTCGTTTGCAATAGTCGTCAACCTGGACGAAGTGAAGGTGCTAATTTTGATCATGACTCCTAAAACCCTCTTTGGAATAAGTAACAGCACAGTAATACCCTGGGACTCCCAAAAGCAGCATCAGACGTCTGGCACTAAACTTTATGGAACACACTGCATAAAAAAAAGTTAGGTGTTCCTCACAGATTAATGAGCTGCTGTAATCACATGGTAGTCTAAACACGGTGTAACCAGCTGACTGTGATGACATGAGAAAGCTTATTTTAGCAGATCTCTCCTCAGTCAGAGGGGTGGCACCTCCCTGTGATGAAGGTGATGAAGTGGATCACGGCGTTCCTGTCAGCAGACCACGGAGAAGGTACAAGAAGAAGGGAGTTAAGCACACACTATAGATGGGCAAATGAACTTTTTAGTGTTTATCGTTTAACTGAGGAGCTCATTTTTACATTCAAAACCTGAAGATATGCATTGACTTGATGCCACCTCCCCCACCATCCACCAGGTTCAAATGCAAGGATATTGAACTAGTTGAGTAGCAAAATTTCTATTAAAGTAAGATGACTTGAATGTAGGGGTGGGCGATATGGTGGGGGTTTCTATTTCCTTTGAGCTTTGAACAACTAGTAGCCAATAAATGTGCATCAACTAAACCTGCTGCATCCATTCACACCCATTGAGCTCTCTCAGCACAAGGACATCATCCATCAGTCCTGGACACATCTATAGCCTGTCCGTCCTGGGAGTGGATCCCTCTATCATGTGGTTCTCACTCAGGTTTCTCTTTTTCCCATAAATGGGTTTTTGGAGTTGTTCCCTACCGTGATGTAGGGTCTAAGGACAGAGGATGTCCTGGGACAGTCCTGTTGTTTGTGTGTTTATTGGTTGTCTATTAACTTTGTTATTGTTTGCAATGACCTTATTTATTTAACTTTGTTGTGATACAGGGCTATATCAATAAAATTGAATTGAATTGAACCTTTCAGTTAGCAACGTCTGAAGCAAGACAGGTATAAGAAAAACACATTTTGAAGTATGAAAATATGCAGAAATGTGATACTCTTAAGTTTACTTAAGTGTTCATTTTGTTTTGTATGAAGTTAAGTAACTAAACGCATGATCACACTCTAAAAGCCAGAGATCCTGTACTACTAAAAATGAAAAAAAAAAAAAAAAAAAGGAGGTGTAAAAGTCTTCAAAGCTAAGCCTAAACAGTGTTTGAATAGCAATTTGGAAACAGGTGAAAATTAGTAGAGGGGAACCATTCTTTTCTCACTAATTGTCACAAAGTTGACTTTCTTTTGTCTCGGGCTGTAGTTAGTTTTACCCCTGCGGACCTCACCAAATGCTCTGTCCTACCTCTGAAAATGATTTGGCCTTAAACCCTTTCTTTTCCTTGTCTCACCTGCAGACATGTTTAATTACATCAGCTTCGTGTGCAGTAGAGAACCATTGATTTTTCCGTCTGGAGGTGTTTTGCTGTGAGATGAAGAGAAGTGGCGGTGCCAGAGTCATCATCCTATACAGAGAGCTGAGGCACAGTGCACAGCCTCTACTGGAACAGGACACCATCTTTAAAGTGAATGAAGTATGCCACACAGAAATTAATCATGCATCTAATTTATGAAGAGATTTTTAATTGTAATACAACCAATGTGCCTTACAATTGTGGCGGTAATCCATCTTTGGAGCCACAGCTGTCCCGGGGCAGACTGATAGAGATATGGCAGATTTACCTCTCCAAACACCAACAAATTCACACTATGACAAACACACTCATACACTCAACACATTCAGACAAGATGGTGGAGGTGTCTTGCCCAAAGACATAATGGCCAACCTGCAACCTGACACCTTCCTGACCCTATGCTATAACTATACCATACTATACTATGTGTTCTTATCCAAAACATACTGGGGTTATATTATGTTTCATTCAAGCATGTTTGGGTAATCCTGTACACTGATACGCTGACCTTTTCTGGAGCTGAAAACACTTGATTTCCCCTTGCTAGATAGATGGTGAAGAAACCACTCTTTATAAACAATATTTTCCATTGTTTGCATTGGCTGTAGTGTGGCAGCCAACAAAGGGCCCCATCGAAGAGAAAGCAACAGCCCCCACAAAAAACATCAGAAAAAATACTGAACTTATAGTCAATGTAAATGCTAATCTAGAGATAACCTGCATACATTTCAAAATATGCCCAAGCCTTCCTCTACCCCCCTCTCCTCCCTGGCCTCATCCAACCTTAACTTACAGTGTGCTGCCAGACAGATTACTCCCTTACTACAATGGACACTCAGACCACATCAGTCTAACTACAGCCTCCTATTCACACACCTATCCCCATTCATTCAACCTCAATCTGCAGAGAGGAGAGAGGCAGCCACGGTTCAGAGCGGCTAAAGGGATGATAGCGGTCCGTCAAAGTGCCATTGTTAGCCCATATAAACCACTGAAAAAGGAGGTAATGTGTGGGAACTGTGCTAGGAGACAGCTCAAAAGTAAATGGTAGTGCACAGACTCAATATAATGATAATAAAAGTGCAATAGGTATGGGTTATGGTTGGCACTTTTTTAGATTGTATTATGAGATTTATTGTGGTATTTTATTTGCAGGGGGTGTAGATTATACTTTTGAATGGATGATTTCATCTCTTAAAGTTTTCTATGAATAAAAGTAGTAGTAATCATTTACAAACAGATTTTTTTTAATTAGCACTATTTATTACACAATAACAGAGCATATAAAATGAGTTGCTCACTAACCACAAGGTTGGCAGTGCAATCTTCACCTGGTTTATACTACCATATCTATCCTTGCACATGACACTCTTCCTATGCATGTAAGTATGTGATTATGTGTCTGGAGAAGCCCGAGATGTGGTAGGGCTGCCATGTCTCCGTCAGTCTGCGTCAGTCAGAGTTTCTTGTTGATCGAATCAATAATGCAACAATAAAAATGGATGTGTATGCCTGTCAACTGGAGAATGCCTCTAATGGTCTTCATATCCAGCCTTGACATGGAGAGGGCCACCTTCAAGGCGGTGGTGGATGCATGCAAGGAGAGTTGAGGATTTGGTGGCTGCTCTTCAGATCAGAGGAGGAAACCCAGTCAGCTCTGAGTGAGATGGTCCAGCTGAAGGTGCGCATGAAGGAGTGGCAGATGAAGGCCGACAATCTGACCGAGCGGCAGAAACTCTTGGACAGGAAGGAGAAGAAGAAGAATGTGGTTCTGCTGCTTCTAATCCACCCTGAACCACCCCTACCCACTCACCCCATTTTAAACAATTGCCCCGCACCTGTCTATACAGATGGGGGGTTCATTCGTTGTACTTTGTCTTTCTGTCACAATTATTAAAACAACCAATTTCCTCGAAGAATTCAATACACTTCCAATTAATATGAAAACTGCCATTGTTACAGAAATAAGATGAACAGTGCATAAATGTACTGAGCATGATTCAATGATTTTTCCACATTAGCAGATTCACAACCATTCGGACACAGCCATTGTCATGATTCACTTCAAAGATCGTGTCTATTTCAGACATCTGTGGTTCACCTATTTCAGATCTGTAAAGTAAATGTAAAGTAGGGACACATTTCTCCGTCGGCCACAAGATAAACAGCTCCATCTATCACTGCACTGGCAGTAAGCAATATCAGAGTGAGATCAGCAAGGCCACACTCCCCCAAAGACAAGGCCCCCTGTGGGAGAGCAAAATCACTATTCAGCTGTTCTAACCTCCGCATAGTCCTCTCTATACAGAACTACAGGGACTTATAAAATAACCATGGGTCCCGGAAAGGTCCTATATTACATTTACATATATTACAATTTTACGTTTCCGTAAAAAGTTCTTGCTTGGATTAGACTCCTGTCTCTTTAAGACAGGACCAAACTATTTGTGCCAGTTTTTGGGGGTTTAAAAAAATGTAACTCCAACCACTTTTACTTCTTCTGGGATATGAACAAAGCCTTGACATCCTTACAGCCAAACACACATCTTCTCCAATTAGATATGTGGTCAAATGGTGGTAAACTAGCAAAGTAGCAACAATGGTTCTCTGGATGCGTTTGTTGGCAGTGCAGGAGCAGGCAGGAGCACTTCCTAGAGAGGAGTGGTTTGCCACTATTTGTTACATCACTAATAGTTGAATCTGTTATCAGCTCTTGGAGATGACAATAATCAACACAAAAAAAATACTCAAACATGCAAGAATGAAATTCCATAAACAAGACTAAATCATGATGAATCCAGTGCGAGAATTAAAAGCCAACTCTAGACCACTGCTCATTATTCTGATACTTCTTGATTTGTGTGAGACCGTTAAGAGGGTTGGGAAGGAGATGAAGGGCAACTGAATCAAACAGAATTTTTTTTACACAGTTATACAAAATCTGGTACTGCAGCTTTAATATATAATATATTCAATATTACAAGTCTCACAGAGACATCTGTGATCTCTACATGTAAGCAAAATCTTCAAACCATAGAGAATAAGGTAAGCC